>JBAJNP010004599.1:0-32803 GCA_036877545.1 Yasuhikotakia modesta | reverse complement strand
GAGCTCCTGTGTAGCTCAGTTGGTAGAGTATTGCGTTAGCAGCGCAAACGTTTACGGGTTCGATTCCCAGTGAGCACAAGTACTCGTAAAAATGTGCAACTTGAATGTACTGTAAGTCACTTTGGATAAAAATGTCTGCCAATTCTACTAACTTTACTGGAAGAGCATGTTTGTTAACGTTGAGAGAACGTTTGGCTGCGTTCTGAAAACATTTCCTGTTTACTGGGATGATCTTGGTGTCATCATCTCAAGACCGTGGGGAGAACAAGCTGAGATCTTCAGCTGTGGTTCAAACAATAACCTCTCATGATACGCCTGCAGCTCACAATTAACACCCCGGTGAAGCTGACATGCCGTCATGAAACAGATCCATGCGTTCTTTCAAGATTTCCACACACAGTATGTGACAAAAACCAGCTGGGTAAGAAACTCATCCATCCGGGAAACCACACGCGACTTTTCCACAGTGTGAGGGAGGAATTCTTTGAGCGTATAAAATGGGGAAGATGTCTTCACAGTGAAACATCTGTGACAGGCAGAAAGATAAGAGGAGAAAGCTTTGAAGCATCAAGTGTTTTTCACAGCCAAGCGTGCACGTTGTTCTGCGTGACAGTTCCCTCATGCAGGGCCCTAAATAGAGAGTCTTGCTTTGGACAGCATGCAGACAAATGTCTCTACTGCCCTCTGGTGCAAGCTTCCACCGACTGCATCCACCATCGTCTTCCTCACTCACCTTGCCCAAACGGATGACTTTATCTCTGAGAGCAATCGGGTGTGTGGGGAAGACTGGGGATTTATATTATATCAAATCAATATGTAATTCTGGCCGAAGGGGGTTTATTTTGGCTGGTGTGGCGTAAGATGGCTTTCTTATGTTGGGAGATAAATGAGCTGTCTCATGGTCACTCCTTCAAACCGGCCCGGGGACAAATCCCAGAAGACTGCCGGGCCGGGTCCACACAGCGGCGTCCTTATTAAAACTGCATCACAGAGCAAACAGAGGGAGAATCCAGATAAATTAGACTTTAGTGTGTGTCTGTGTCACATCTGTGCTCAATTACATAACATCCTCTCTGAAAGTTTTAAACACTTTTGTAGTGATGCTGTGAGTTACCATTTGAACTTCATATATATCAAACACAACTACATTTAAAAAACATTTGTATACAAACAAAACATTTGAATAACATTTGTATAACCGACCAATGATGTTAATGATGTTAAGTTCTTAAAACCTGGATGATTTGAATGTTTCCTCACCAAAGAATATTCAACTTCATTAATGTTACTTACGTTTAAGGTGTTTAAAAGAACCTAATTCATTTACTTCCATTAAAGTGGAAGTACTTAAACATTACATTTTAAATGTTACGTTTTTTTGATAACAGTTAGGGATTGTTAACCAACGTTTAGAGAACGTACTTTGTCCACGAAGTACTAGATTTGAATCCTCCTGCAGTAGATCACAGATGATCCTGTGGTGAGTTTTAGTCACTCATCATAATAACTACAGGTTTTACTGACAGCCAGACTCTGTCCAAACAGTTTTAACAACAGTTTATTTTGTGTGTTGTCACAACTGACCAAACTCTGTGAAATGTTTTGCTGTTATCTCTGTGCCCTTCACTGGTTTGATATTTTCTTATCAGCAGCAGTAATATCAGGCATTTATAAATAAAGATGTACGTGTATAAATGCTGTATTTGAGGGTCACTGTATATCTACTGAAGCTGTGATTTGTGCAGAACATTTTGTGTTCTTGCTAAAACTTTTGTTGTTTGTCTCGCTGAAGGACACACTGATACAAGACGCTAAATCACGCAAACCCATATTTCAAGAATTAATTCAGGGCAATGCATCTTCATTCAATTGATTTACAAATTATCATCCTATTAAAATACAGACAGGGTTCCAGATTTATGTTAGAACCAAACAAATGCTTCACTCTGATGAACAGAACGTGTCGTGCTAGCATCATTTTTTCAGTGTCATCGTCTCACATATTTCTGCATTGATTAAACATTCACAGAACATTTAACTACCAGCAGGTGGAGGAATAATGACACTTCATTTATAAGCTCTTGTCGAGTTTTAGGAGCTAAAGAGAATGTGAGCTGTGTTGCTGGTTGCCAAGGTGTTGCTATGTGATTCCAGGGCTATTCCCAGGAGTTGCTACGGTGACCGTTTCCCAGGAGTTGCTGCTGACAGGGAATGTTGGCTAATGTTTTCTAAAAGTTCTCCTAAAGTTATTAAAAACCCTTGCAGTAACGTTAGAAACTTATATGTCAAAAACATTATTCTTGTTAGTGGAACATTTGTTTAACGTTACAGAATTTAAAAAAAAATGAAAAAATAAACTTAACCAAGCAATAATGTCTAGAAAAGGTAGAAAACTGCACATTTTAAACGTTACTAGAATATTTAACAATGTTTGTAACATAATGAAAACGTTAAGAAAACATTCTTACAACCTACAGCTTCAGGTGAGTGTTCAGATCATTTGAAGATCTCAGGTGTCCGTTCTGCATGTAACTGAGTTCCTCTGTTCATCACAGATCATCAGACGCCAGAGTCACTGAAATCTATAATCGGTCTCAGTCATGAGCTGTTGTACCTCAGGATCTGAACACCACTGATGTCTGAGTGAATGACAAACTCAGTCCAACATCAGAGATCAAGCAGAGAATCTTTTATACCTCAAAGTGATGCCCCAACTGCCCCAAGCGTTGAGCACCGATGACCTCACAGCCGTCCCAGCATCCTCCCTCATCCACCGCTGGTGTCCTCAGATGGAGGGAGGAACGTTTAGTTAACGCTTGGCTTCCATCATCACCTGTTCATTTCCTGCTTTATCATCTCCAAGCACCTGCCGACTTCTGTGAATGATCTCTGTGCACAAAAGCTCTTACAAATTTAAAGTGCAATGAATTATCAGGACATAATTAGAGTCAAGGGTGAAGAACATGGTGGGAGGAAGATCTCATCTCGCTGTGGCTGTTATTTCTGGTTTAAAGGTTTAGCTCAGCTAAACGTGACGATTCTGGTCTTGCTCTCATGAGATGTTTGATAACTGATGCACGTTTTAGGGAACTGGTGATTTATTTATGAATTTATTTGGCTGCAGTGATGTTTGCTTTAGAGATGCTATCAGTTCTGCTAGCTGAGGCTGATTGTAATTTAGTGAAGCTGAGCAGTAATAGTGTCTCTGATTGTTATAGAGTTTTTCCCATAATGCATCAGAGAAAACCGAATGTCAAGACCTCAGATTACATGCGTCTGCAACTAAATATTTTACACTGTTATGTTTGGCAGATGGACTTTGACCCTCAGTTTTACACCCGTTTAAAGTGTCATGGGTTGACTGGTGTCCAGAAAACATTGCGAGGGCCATTGCAGAGTCTTGCATCATGCGCTCAGTAGTCTCTGTTTCTCTGAATTTATTGCAGAGAATTCCTGGTTTATGAGGTTTTATGAGACAAAATCAATTCACAAGGTTTTTATATTAAACGGTATAAAAATAGCATTAACAGGCGAGAAAAATGTGCTATTTCCAGAGGAATAAAGCCATTATAGCATTTCTAGAAATGTTGTATTCCACCATCTGTGAGGGAGTTATAACTATTTTTACGTTTTTTTTAGATTGTGTCCTTTTTTTCCTCTGTTATGACTAGATTTTATTTGACTCTTGACTCTGGATTTTTATTTGACACAAAGTTAGAGAACTGAGCTGGAGTACAGATCTGTGCTCAATGCCTTTATAATCCCATCAAAAATGAGAATTTTATTGCTTAGTAATTTCTTGTTCTGAGCTTAAGAGACCCGGCAGAGTTCTCAGCTGAGTTTCATTTAAGTATTAACTTTGTCTTCCAAAGTTTCTTGAGAGAATAGACTCATATGAGACCTTTGTTAAATGTCGGGTTAAATTCTGGGTTAAATTAAGGTGGGTTAACTGTAGGGTTGGTTAAATGTGGGATGTTCACTGTTATTACCCAGGCAACATTTTTCATTATTCGTCTCTTGTTATATATTTAAATAACAAATGTGTTCTTTAATCCTCTAATTCCATCTGTCTTTAAACTGTATTTCATGTGAAAGCAGAACAAGATGTTGTGTTTCTCCTACACAGACTGTTATTATCAGCATTTTAGTCCAGTTTCTAATCATTTAGTTTTAAAACTGCACGGGTGTCTCTCTGTTATACACATTCATTAGCTTCAGTCCTGCCAGATTAAATCACCTGCTGCGACATAAAGACTTTATTAGTCAAAAGTCTGTGACAGAGAATCAGGGTGAGACTTAAGAACATAAAGATCCAGCGCAGATAAAGTGGCGATTGAAAGACGCACTCAAACGCTGAAGTTTGGCTTTGGAGAGACGTTGTTGAGTGATGTGAGGTGTAGAGGAGCCTCATTATTCTCTCGCCCAGATGAATAAAACATTCAAAGAAGAAATCAGTCTGAGAACTTTAAAGCCTCAAGCCTTCAGTTAACAACATATAGTACAACCAGTTTAATGTCTTATCAGAAACAAAATTGTTCAGAAGGAAGCGACAGATGGCAACATGTATATTTTTCACTTTCTTGTGAAATTGTAAAGTCACCTTCTTGTAAAAACATTTACTTTCAAATTCACAAAACTAACAATGTTTCCAGAACTACACAGGCACAACTGAGATTGTTTGTTTGGTGTGAATTGATGAAGATTAATTTAGCATTTACAAATAAATCTGTGAGGTTTGTGGGATAATTTCAAACCTTAGGAAATGTTTATCACACACATATCAGAGTGTAGATGTTTTCTTCAGGAGGGAAGGTGTTGTATGACAGCAGACCAGCATGCTGACATAAATCTGTCTTTATTTATAGTTAGTTAAGTCTGTCTTTGCCGCTCATATAATTTAACATGCAGGTAAATATAAATGAGACAGAAATTTTAACACCAACAAACAGAACAAAACAGGAATGTTTAAAAATAAATCTGACATTTATTTATGTATTTGCAGGTAAGCCTGTAATTTAACTCTTTAGTTAGATTTCAGTGCCTAATAACGACCAGGAGGGGGCGCCATTATACAGCCATGTTCATAGTACGACGTCCCACCAGATTGTTACCAGAAAATACTATTAAATTACTAAATATTACTAAATACTATTAAATTACTAAATACTATTAAATTACTAAATATTACTAAACACTATTAAATTACTAAATATTACAAAATTACTAAATACTATTACATTACTAAATACTATTACATTACTAAATACTATTACATTACTAAATACTACTAAATTAAAATACTACTAAATTACTAAATACTACTAAATTAAAATACTACTAAATTACTAAATACTACTAAATTACTAAATACTACTAAATTAAAATACTACTAAATTACTAAATACTACTAAATTACTAAATACTACTAAATTAAAATACTACTACTAAATAAATAGTAAAATGCAGAAACATTGTGCTTTATGAATTACCCTGTTCAGTGTATTTCAATGCAAAGTCTGTTTTATACCATAAAGCTTCTTTACTGTTTTTGCGTCGTGCTGTTTGTCAGTGCATCGATGTCTCACTGAACAGGTGGGACATTATGGGCTGTACAATCATCTCCACATTAACTTTTCATATTCCTCAAGACATCCAGTTTATTGAAATGTTGTAATATATTTCCTACTGGAGGGCAAGTCTGAGTGTGTGTGTGTGTGTGTGTGTGTGTGTGTGTGTGTGTGTGTGTGTGTGTGTGTGTGTGTGTCATTTAATTTGAGTAGCTCTCTTGTTGTTACTGTGAATTGCCGCTGGGTGGCAGTAATGTTCCCTAAATCGCACATACATGCTACTTCTATCAGGGATTTCTTGTGTTAATACATTAACCTAAATAAGTATTATTCAAATATTTACTACTATTATCCATTCAGATTCGTTTAATCTGATTCTCTATGCAAGATGTTCTATTACACAGTAGAATAATAACATCACATGTTCAAGTGGTCATATATGATCGAAAACACAAAACGACATAAAATCGATTAATGCTAAAAACGCATTAATGCTGGTACAGCCATTTTTTCTTTATTTTTCTTTAACCCACTGATTGTAGATTCAAATTATTCTCATAAAATTACCCATCAAACCACCATTCAACTCCATTCTTCAATGTTACAGCTTTATTTGAATGGGTCTGGAGTCTCTTAGACCCAAACAGAACATAAGGGTTAGCAGAATGATGGGATCGTTCCAGAAAGTTCTGGAGGGGGTCCAGTTCCTGCAGGCGGTAGCAGTCGGTCTGGACGGCCCTCTGGAGAGATTTGATACACAACTGTGACTGACATACCCCCACCGACAGCAGCTGATAACAGTGACACTCAGAGAATCTGATAGGGTGTTTAAAACTCCCTCGATTAGACCTGCAGACATTCACTTCAAATATAAAACAGTGAGAGACTGTAGAAGTCATGAGGAGTTAATCTGGGAGGCTGTAATATGTCTGAGTTCATACATTCTCACAGATCAACAAACGTTTAAAGATTAATTTTATACATTAAAAATGATGCATTTGTGTAAAGAATTCTTTGTGCATGTTTAGTCAAACTCCCGGACAAATCAAAAAATCAACTTGTATTGAATGAAGAATTTTCCTTTAAAAGAAAAACAACCAGATAAGAATATAAGAGATAAAAGAATTTGAGGGCAGAACACTTGACATGGCCGTACACTCATGTCTCTAAATGTTAAATACTCACTCGTCTGCTTTGCATAAAATTGATTATATGTAAAACTTATTTCAAATATGTACTGTACAAAGATTTGCTTCACCAAATGTTTGTTTTTATCTTTTTATTTGGTCTGTCAATAGTAAATATTAAACAGATTTCAATATAATTATTTGACATGAATGAGCCTAAATGCAGCCACTGCGAAACATTCCCACAATCACTGGAACAACCTGCAAAAATACACTTTTATTAAAAATTAAAGGGTTAAAATAACAGGGTTCTTCACAATGATGTCATAGAAGAACCAATTTTATTACATTCACTGTTATGTTCTATAGTTTACTAAACTTTTTATTAAAACTTCAATTTATTCCAATGCAAAGAACGCTTTGTGAAACACAAGGGTTCTACAGATGTTAAAGGTTCTATATGGAACCATACAGACAAATGGTTCTTCTGTGGTATTGTAAAGCACCTTTTATTACAAACTGTGTATAACTAATGACAGGGGCTGTTCTACAAATATTAAAGACACAAATATCAGTTTGATTAGAACTGAAGACTAACTTCATGTTTACATGATCTAAAAAAAGCTTTCGCTCTAACTGTTTATAATAAATACATTGGCTATAATAACACAATAACACACGCCGATGTTTGGATTTCTATCCTAAACATTGTTTTCGTAATAAAAGTGGACAATGATTGTAAAGCAACCATGAGAAACACATTTAATAAAAACATCCCATTGCAACACAAATGATTCAGATCACGTTTAATGAACATTAACGTGAAAACATTTAGAAATGTGGATGGATGTCAGACCACCAATAAAAACAGAACGTTTATGCTTTTCTGAAACATGTTGTCTAAAGACCAGATGGTCCATTTTTATTTAGTTCAGTTTATTAAAATACTTTTTTAAAGCATTACCTACCTAAAACATAAGATTGTTAGCTAATATACTGTATGTTGCAATTTGTTCCTAAACAAACGTCTGTGAAAGAAGTAAAATGCACTTACTTATTCCACACCATAAATTGATTCACAACATGAATTGAGTCACAAAATGTTTCCTTTAATTTTAATGAAGTAAAACACATAAAAAACACAAAGAAAAACATTTCAGACAGAGCAAACATCTCGTCTCTGTATTTACACAAATGCTATTGAAGTGGGTTGGCAGTGAGTTATAAGAGCAATTAAATTTCCTGTCGTTTCGTTTTTTTTAAATGCAGGTCTGACAGAAAACATGTTATTGTCATTTGATGTTGGTTTAATTCTTCACTAGCCCAGCTTACAGACAGTTTAAAACTGTTAAACAATCTTTTGTGACAAGTTTGTCTAACATAAATTTGAGTTTTACAAAGTATTTTATGTTTTAATATATGAAACATTTGTAAGGGACACGCATGTTTAAACATTTTTTTTGTTTCCAAAACAGCTTCTAAAACATATTTTCCATTTTTCGTTTTACAACCATTTTCAGAGTTGCATGACCAAATGAAAAACATTTATGAGAAACTATTACAGGCAATAACACTTTACAAACGTAAAAAATTTAAGGAAAATCTAAAACTAATTTGGCTGCTGATGTACCTGTTTAAGTTTAATGTACTGAATTCTTGGAGCTGAGCTGAGCGTGTGAGAAGAGATGAGAGAGTTTGACCTCAGGTCAACAACAGTGACAATTCCTGCCCTTTTCAACACAAACAAAAATGTTGCCTGGCCCCCTAAAATGGGAGGAGCCTGCTGCCATTTTAAGAGAGGGAGACACAGAGAGAGAAAAAGATACTGAGAGGAAAGCAAAGAAACAAAAAGAAAGATTTTAGAGAAACGGATAGTCTGTGTTTCTGCTCGTCATTTTTATTCTCCACAGAATCTCTGAACTTTCTTGTCCTCCTTTTTTGCTCAGAACTACAAAAGCTCCAAAATGTTGATATTATTCACAATTAATCTTTTATCTCCATTTATTTTTCTGTAACTAATCTCCAGAACTATTACTGACATAATCTGTTTGGTTTCAGGTCTCGAGATTTCATCCCCCCGACCCTTCCTCCAAACTGGGATTGCATCCTTTGTCCAGAGACACTGGGAAACAGGGTGTTGACCGAAAGCAGCCCTAAGCCAAATTCTGACCCCCACGTCCCTGTGAGGTCTGAAATCTGCCCCCATTGAGGAAAACAGCCTCGTTCTCCAAGCAGTGAATCAGAATGGGGGTTGGTGGGGTTGCATGCAGAGCTCAAACACAAGATCGGCTCCACGCTCACACCAGCTCTGTTGTTCAAACACTTTGAGAGGAACAAAGAGGTCTGCATGCAGGTTTTTGGGTTATTTAAAGGATTTTCACCTTGACTTCTGAAACGAACACAAACGCTTTATGATATGACCAATGCAAAACGTGTTCATTGCTGTATTTTACATTTATGTTTTAAACATTGGATTTTACTTTATTGATGTGCGTGTTTGATTCATTTAGTTTTTTTAGACTGACACAAATTGCACCGACAAAGATGGTCATTTAAATGAATGGTTGCAAGAGTTATCATTGTGTTTTAAAATAAATTATATTTTAGAGCTGTATTTTAATATTATGCATCACACATATATACATATTATACAACAAACTAACTTAAGCACTTCACATATTTTGTATCACTATTTAAACCTGTATTACAGAGGCATATATGATGTTTATAATATGCAATATTTAATAATAAACGCGAACTTTGTCAACAACTTCCCAACTTGTGCGCATTAACATCAATGAACAAATGCGGACATTACAGTTCATAACAGCAGCGGTGAAGGTGCACGAGCTGAACTTAACACGCAGCGCGCGGTGAATAAAGACGCGCGTCCGCGGCGCGCGCGTCGCTCGCGATCGGCGGAGGCGGGAGATCGGAAGTAGTTGATTTATGCTAATGAGGGAGTTGGGGGTTGTAGATATTTACGTTCAGCGGGAGCCGCCCTTCATTCAGCACATGGTCGGACGCAGGTTCGCCTCGCGCCACTTTTGCATTTTACTACCATTAACAAAGTCGCCCGAAGAGCCGCGTCGCGTCGCGTCGGACGCGCGCCCGCCGTTCACTTGTAAGTTTGGCTCATTTATCCGCGGCAAGTGAGTGAAGATGGTGGATCGCGCTGGTGAGTCGCGCCGCGCGCCGCAAACCTGTTGTTAAATTTACTGCACGCTCGCCAAGTCTCCTGCGCTTTTATCGCTTCAAATCGCGCGCGACGCCTCCGCGGCGCGATTTTCCAGCTCCGTTGCCGCAAACGGGAAGGATGGTGATAAAAACAATGTAGTAAGTGGCGCATGGTCGCCCTGTCCGCCTCCATAGTTGTGGAGAATGTGGGAGATTTGAAACGCGTGCTGGCTGGTGTCGCGCCGCGACGAGAGCGTCGACGCTTCGCTTTACGGACGCTCGGCGGTGCTCTGCGTCGCGGGGGGACGCGTCGCGGAGGACGGGTGAAGTTGTTGTGGGACTTGCGGGGTGTTTTATCCACGTTGCGCGCGCGCTGCGAGTTAAAGCGCCCGCAGAACAAAGCAGCACATGGGGACGCGTAGGCCGCGCGCTCGCCGCTAGCTTAGCAACGGCGCGCGGGACGAAAACATTCCCTGTTTTTAGCCACTTTTCCTGGTTGCTTTGTTTCGTTTGGGGTTTGGGATGTTACTGGGGTGTTGTTTAAGTGAACTAGTCGCGTCCCGGGTCGGTTAATCGCCGTACGGTGGGTTTTGAGGGGGGATGTGGGAGCTAGCCCGTGTTAGCCATTGTAGTTTGTGTTGAGTAACTAACCAGGCGGAGCATCGTGCGAGTAACACGAGCGTCTTGTGTTGTGAACTGGTTTTGGCACATTTGTTACCCTTCCGTTTATAATGGTTACAAACTGCTAAATACGAGAACCCAGTCGGTTAGCTTAGCATTAGCCGCTGTAGCTTTCCTCAACAGCAACCGGACGCGATGGCGATAACCCGCGTCGCGCCACGTTATTTTCCAGACACGGTAAGTCGTTGCTACCTGTCTGACACACGGAGGTAACTAGTGGGTAACTAGAGAAGTAGTTTGGGAGATAAACGACCCGCTTCGTAACTCAACGGCGCCATGTTGGTGCAGATCGTCTTGCGGTGGGGGAGGGGGTGAGCGGGACGCTTCAGTGCGCATGCGCGGCGACGGCGCGGTCCTCTTCAGTGCGCATGCGCGGCGACGGCGCGGTCCGCAGGCTGCGCAATTCACTCACTCACTCATACCTCTAGTTGTTGTAACTACACCGTGGGTATAAAGTTGTGTTGAAAACATAGGTAGTTAAATAATTATAGCTTATCCTAAATATATTTGGAGAGTGTTGTGCGGTCAGAGTTGGTTTGGGGTCGCACCGCATCATCATAAACCCCTTTGCGCACTTGCAGTATGAAAACCTGTCTCACTCACTGCATCTTAAGTTTGTATTACAATGACATCAATTAACTAATCCGAACGGTGTCCCCTTTTCTCCTCTCCTAGAAACTTCAGGATTGTGGAGCAGTGCCCCTCAAGTCCGCTGGCTGAGGTGAACTTCAGCGATGAGTCCGTTGGACTTTCGGATGGAAACTTTAGGTCCGGTATGGAGCTGGCGTCAGAGTTTTGCCAAAGTGCTTACAGTGCAGGTAGTATTGTTGAATATCTACTGCAGTGAAGGCACTTACAGCGAGACTCTGACCAGAACGCCGTCCGGCACCCAAGCGCCCCCCCTCAGAGACCACCATCGTGACGGCTTTGTGCTAAGGTGCATCTAGTGCAGATAGTGAAATAGACTAGCACCTACTGCCCTAAGTGCTCCTTCTGGCATGAGGGACTGTGACGTGCCTCCGTAAATATGGACCCCCTCCCTTTTGGTGCAGTTCTCTGCTAGTTTTGCATAGTTGCACTACAAGAAAACGGGAGTTGTGCAAATCTATGCAAAACTGATGGTGGCCTGCTGCTTCTCCACGTTTTCTGAAGGTTTGCTTGAAATCTAGTGGCTGTGTCCGATTCATGCATACTTTTTCACATGCTCCCCAAGTGTTGCTATTAAGTGTTCATAGTTTAAGCGGTGCCAAAGTGCTTATAGTGCAGGTAGTGTGCCTGTCATCTACTGCATTGTGAGCACTTACAGTACTTCTGGCTAAACGCGTCGGGGATCTGAAAGCTCTCGCAGGTGCTCCGGGTGTCTCTGATCTCGCCGGTCCACGGTCAGTTTTGCTGGTTTGCATTCAGCTTTAAAAAGTGTCCGCTGTGCAAATCCATGCAAAACTGAGTGCGGCGGCTCTTGCTCAAGACTGTTGTTGCTGTTGCATCCCTTTCTGCACAGGTTGGGATTGGTGGCAATGCTGTGTGTTTTTAAAGGTATTGCACTCGTCCCGGCCTGTAGAGGACTGTGGAGATTATACCCCACTGGTTTTTTGTTTTTTGTTCTTTTTGTTTTTTGTCAAGTCCAAGATGTGTATTTTCCTATGAACAAGTACAGTGTAAAAAATTGTGTAAGTGATTCTCCATAAATTACACAATACATTCAAACACATCTTACATTTGTACGTAGATACACAAAAACGGCAAACATGTAATTTGTTTTGTTAATGTTAATAAAGTGCAATATTGAGCAAATGAGTCTAGAGGCCTGTATCTTTACACTGTTTTTCTATGTAGTTAAAACTTTGTCACTTATTCCTTTGATTTGTGAGGTTAATGTTCTGTTTTTTTCAAAATTGACTATTTGTAACATTTGTATTTCATTAAATGATTGAAAAATGTAATTTGTCTTTCATTGTTCATTAGTTTTACTAGTGTACCATACAAAGTGTAGTTTTGCTGAATGCTGAAACAAAAACGTCCAAGCCAAATAGTCTCTATATTTTATTTGTTTTGTATTAGCTGTGTGTGCATCTTCGTTCTGAAGGGTTTTTTATAAGTGACCCACATCCTGAGGTAACTGGACTGTATGAAGTGATAAATTGTCACCAGTAACATGTCAATCGTCTGTTTAGATGCTTTGTCAAATCTAGTTGTTACAAAAGTCATCCAGAAGCCCCAAGATATAAACATGTCAAAAAGTTTGCAGTATAAACAAAAACCAAGATTTGTGTCTCAAGTCACTCTTAGTTATACAGCTCATCATACAATACAAACTGTTTCAGATTAAGTTAACAGTACTAAACAGGACAACAACGCTGACTTCTGATCAGTGTGATGAATGCCACTATTCTCTATGTGTTGTACTAACTAAACCAATACATTTTCTACAGTTTCTGGGGCTGTAACCAAGTTTGAACCAGACGAACCACACTAGTTTCAGCTGGTTTGTGTAGTAAACATGCACATTGTCTCAAATGTTATGTGGGCATCACGTTTGTAAGGTGATGTTTGTAAGGGGACGGTGAGCGTTTTGTCCAGCAGGTGGCCCCATTACATCCCAGTTAAATCTTTTCCAAGATTACATCTTGGAAAGTTTCTGCTGAACTGATATTTCAAGTTAAAGTTTCAGCATCTGCAGTTTCTTATCCATTTAAACACAAGTTAAACACATGCATTGAATAAAGTTTGTTAAAGATGAATATGAATCTAACAGCAATAAATGTAGAAGAGGAAACCATCTCTATCTCTCTTTATATATAGTGTATATATATATATATAGTGTACATACACACACACACACATATATATATATGGCTGTGTACATATATATGGGCACATATACACACACTATAGAGTATATATGTGTGTGTAAAGCGTTTATAAGTCTCGGTTTGACCCACAACAGCGGTTCCGCCCATTTTCGTGTGACAGCTGCATCTGTCAGCAACACGCGCTCCGGATCCAGTGACGCTCGAACCCGAACCGCGGCGTAACGAGCGCGATCACCGGCGAATCCGTCCCCATCACGTCCATCACATTTACCGAGACGTGGCCGGATCAGTCACGCGCTTCTCGGGTTCGGGTCGGTTCCGCGCTGCTGGAAATGGCAACGCGGGGAGTTTTGCTGTATTTGGCGTCTTTTCTGGCGCTCGGTGCGGGAAGTTTGACGAGCTGCGGTGAAGTGCGTGAAGTTTTCCAGCTGAAGCAAATCGGACCGGCGAAATCCGTACCGGAGACGCCGGTAACAGGTGAGGTCCGCTGGGCTCCAGGTTCACGGGCTTGTCTTTGATTTGTGACCGTGTTTGTCATTTAAACGTCCTGCGTTTTAATCCGCATTGACGCGGAAGTGTGAACGCGCGCAAATAAACGCGAACTGGACTGACGCCGTTTATCCATCCGGTGTCTAAACGATGCAAAACCAGCATTGACCGAGTGTTTCTACTTTACCTTTAAACTGCGTTTAGTTCACGTTTGGGTTTGTTGGTTTAAAGGGACTGTATGTATGAATGCGTTACCAAATCTTTGAGTAGTTACAGCTTTCTTAAAAACTTCTTTAATAAGTGTAAGTTTCTTGGAGGCTTGTGAACAGTCCAGCATCACAGTATTTCAGCTTAAAGAGAGTTTTCAAAGAGTTTTTTGGCTTGTCATGTCCCAGCTAACAGGAAACGTTGGCAGAACATCGGCTAAACGTTTTTACGACCATAACTTTTGCTGGCATCTTCACCAAAGTGTATCATTGGGGCTGTCTGTAAGTTCGTATCCTCAAGTCACTGTCTGCATGCTGAATGAATAATTGTTAATGTCTCTGCACTTGAACATACAGTCAGTCAGTGATGAGAAGATACGTTGGCTTTCAACAGCTGTCTTGCCCTCACAACAGTTTGCTTTGTGATCCCCGGACCTATAAAACGCTCTTTGTCAGCTTGTTTGGACGTATTTCTTGTGCTGCGCTTTTAAACCCCTCTGAAGCTTGTTATAATGGACAGTAATGATCTCTGTCCAGCAGACCCTCGTATCAGCGCAGAAGAGGAAACTCTAACTAAACTTTGTTGCGTTAATGGACGTAAAGTGGTTTGGGAAAGATGGTTTGTACACAGTTCCCCACAGAGGTCATCAAATAGAGTTCACTTCAAAGGGCTGTTTGGAAGAGGCGTAGTTTAAAGAGAACATGTTTTACAAGATTTCAGAGGTTCAGGGCTCCTGGTTGTGGTGGCTATTAAGTCTTTTGCAACTGTAAATGGGTTCAAGACAGTGTTTGCATTCATTGCTCATCCTGAACGCCAGATGTATTCCTTACGAGGAGTTAGCATGAAATGTTGGGTGGTTATGTGCAATAGTAAGTTAGCTTTGAAGGCATAAGATCCCAATATCTGTTCCACAAAGCCACACCAAACATGTGTGACGACAACAACAAATACAGTTTGACAGGCAGGTAGGGCAACTTATTTTAGTATCTGGTTCGAATGACATGATTGGATGTTAAATGGTCCCATTTAAGAGATGTTTCTGGAAAATAATTCGCTCGCTCTGCTTTTAAGTGTCGTGACTGAACCAAACCATGTTTTCAAAGCTGCTTCTCAGAGGTCAAATCTCGGTCTGCATCCAATTGTTGAATCGTTTTAGCAATAATGCAGATCTTACGCTGTTCACCGTCCATAAAATCAATTGTTTTCTGTGCTGTTCTTTTCTGGGAAGTAATTTTAGATGCTTTTGTTGTTTATTTTAGATGAATTTGCTCAGACTTTGTGCTTGGGTTTAGCATGAAACTACTTAGCCTGAATTTGCTCCCAGTTCAGTCTGACACATATGCGAGACTTCAGTCATCATTAGTCTCTCATCAGTGTCTGTTTCTAAATCTCAGATATTAGTAGCAATGCAGACTGTCTGATGTTCAGTCATTTCCAGTCTAGTTATATTTCCACCCCACCGACCCTTCGACCTCAGGGTGGTGTTGAGTCCTAAAATATCAAATAATAAACTGAGCACCATAGTGTTGTGAATTAAAGAGTTTGAAATAGCCACTTTGACACTGTAAATGGTTGTTCAAAGCCATTACTGCACCATTGGCGAGCATACCAGGCATTTTTCTGGTTTACTAGCTGTTTCAGTCGTAAAGGCCATGGTCAGAGAAATTAGTAGAAAGACTGACTGCCTTTTGATGAAACGATCCTTTCATTTCTTCTCTGAGACTCGTGAAGAACACGTTTGCATTCAAACCCCCCCAAAAAAGTCACGTCTCACGTTGCATTTGTTTTGATTTACTCGATTTATAGATTTGTTTTGGTTATTTCTCCTGAATGGCTTCATTAAGAAAAGCGCCAGTGGTACGAGAGATTTTACAGACACGTGGACGCTATAGTGTTTTCTCTTCAAATGTAGCGTTTGATTTGCAGTTGAGATGTTGTGGTGAGGTGTCCTCTGCAGTCATCTCTGACAAATCCCCGATCTCTCAACCTGTTGAGTCATGTGAAAGCCCACAGCTGGATGGATTTATTCTCTCAGGTGAGTGTACTGAGAAATCTCTCGAGTTTGACGCTGAAAAATAAACACTTCCTGGGGCACTTAAATTCCACCCTAGCGAGACAGAGTCTGGATTCCTTTGCTCAAGGCATCTTGTTTGCATCTCGCACAGAAACTCCCAACACAGCATCACGGCGTGTCGATAGTGTCTTTAGCAACACTTGACTCCCTGTTCCAGCATGTCCAGTGATGTTTTCCTACAGCTCCAGTGATGAAAAGTTTTCATGGTATCTTGGTGGGATAAGAATTCGATGGCTGGAGATATCTGCCCTTTTATCTTCTGCACACCACTGGCCTGTTGTAGCTTGTAGCTTGGGTGCAGAACCTGATGGGGTCTAAACGTGTGAATGGTCCCAACCAAAAGAAGATAAATGGTGACAGTACAGAATACCGTAAAACCTCATTTTTTTACATTTTCAGGTCATATTTTTGCTAGGTCATCAATAGGTGTTCTTGTAGCACAACTGGCAGAGCGTTAGCAGTGCAAATATTGTGGTTTCGATGCCAGGGAACACAAGTAGTAATTAAAATGAATGTCTTGAACTCACTGTAAGTCGCTTTGGATAAAAGTGTCTGCCAAACAAAATGTGATGTTGTCCCTAGGTTTGTTACCTCACACATAGGTCAATAAAATCTACACCATAATAAGAAAAATCCATGAATGTTATTTTATCTTCATGCGTACGTTTATTGACGCTCACACAATATGTTCTCTGGGCCCAACAGGTTCAGACCTCCAGGTCTGCATGTCTAAGAATCAGACGTGCTGCACCAAGAAGATGGAGGAGCGGTACCAGGTGGCGGCCCGGCGGGACATCCAGAATGTTCTCCAGACCTCCAGCTCCAGTCTGAAGTTCCTCATCTCTCGTCATGTGGCGGCTTTCCAGGGTAAAATCTTCGGTTCATTGTGTGCAGAGCTTGTGCGCTTCACTCGGATGTTTCTCTTGATGTGTTTGATTTGTTGGCCGTGTTGTTCTGAATGTTCTGATGTTCTTGTGGCATCTTTCTGCAAATCCCACCACAGCAGAGACCACCACCTGTCTGCAGTGTTACTGTAGTGACACACAGAGTTACACAAGCTGTTGTTTGGTTTGTGGTGTCACTGTAAGGCTTGATGTTTTTTGTTGTCTGTTTAATAGATTTGGGGGGCTTTTTGTGTTTTTAGTGGTGATCTGTACATGTGAATGCTGCACAAAGTTTGTTAGACGTTTTTGTATTGTATTAACGTTAATGCTTGGTTATATAAATAACTTTCCAAAACTATTTTGAGAACATTAGCGGATGTTCTGAGAACGTTTTCTGGTAGTTCCTGGTTTGTCTGACTTGAGCGTGATGTAGGTCTTGTTTTGAGTGGGTAAGAGTAAATCTGGATTTGTGCTTTTTGTGTGTGAATCTTTAAATACATGCATATGATGTAGATTATATATTATAGTTTATGTTTAGTAAGACCTGTGGTGTGACCACGCAGCTCTATAAAAACAATATCTCGTGTCCATCCAAGCCGTTGACGTCTGTTTTTATCTCTGTGTTCAGCGAGTGACACTTTAAACACAAGCACCAACACGCTTCTGTTTACCGCTCGCTGTCGACGATAACGTGAGTCTGAGAGTCGCTACACATTTTCTCCAGACGTCACGCATCACATATCATTAAACAAAATCACTGAGTTATTTCTCTTGTGGTTTGGAGCCCTTTTATCTCCATGGAAGCACTTCTATCACATCATTTACAAAAGTGGTGTTCAGGTGTCTGTTGCCATAGCACTTATAAACATTTGCAGGGTTATTCTGGGAAGGTCCTGATGCTGTTAAAATCACAAGACTTGTTTTATGAGATTAGATTGTGATTACAGAGACCAAATCACAGTTTAGAGCTCAGCTAGTCATTACAACTCGCTTACTGTAAAAAAGTGCTGGTTTATGGACATACTGTATATGAAATTACAGGAAGATAAACACGGTTGTATATCAAATGTAAATGAGATGAACGCACAATATAATCATTGTGAATATTAGCAGATAGCATATTTGACATTTTTGCCAGATTTGGCTGCTATTAGACAGATAATATCAGGGCTGTTTTGTGGATAACACAGGTTTCATAGTCTGAGTTACAACTATTTATTATTATGGTAACTGTAGCTGTTCTGGGTTGGAGAGTTGTTGTAAATGCAATAAAAGTTCAAATATAAGAAACTATCATCCAGCAATGACAACATTAATAATAATATTGGTGCTTCAGACTGCAGTCATAACTTTTGCACAGTCGTATGTTTGTGTGTGCGCGTAGTAAATGCGGTTTGTTTGCACATTTGTTAAAGCTGCAATCTGTAAAATTTGCCTCTCTATTGTCATCTCTGTTGAAAAAAATGAAGTCAAATAAAGCCAAACTGTCATTTCCTGGCGAAATCAAACCCAACAGAACAAATTATAAACCATTTTACCCACCAGTGTGAATCGGGTACGGAGACCTTTTTAGACACTGATTTGTGTATTTGCTCAGTAACAAATTTTTGTTTATTTTAAAGCAAAAAAACGACGTTACGGACTGCAGCTATAAATTGATAAATTACCTCTTTTGCTGGATATCTCAGAATATTATTTGTGTTGGCAGTGTTCAGAGGTGTGTACGTTGTGGTATTTTAAGTGGTAGCAACTAGTTAATCATTTTTGTTTGTGCTAACTTTAGAAATGTATATTCACATTTCCACTAGTTGTTCGTTGCAGTGAGTTAAAAAGTCGCTTCTACAAGCTAAGATTAATAGTTCTGGTTGCCATAGAATGACGGCAAAACTTCTGTGAGAGTGAAAGAAGAAACAGCCGGCGTCTTTCTCAGCAGGCATTCGTGTATTTGCACATTGTGAGGGTGACACATGGGCCCTTTATGACCCGGGGGAAAACCAAACATGCTCCTGCGGCACTGCAGTCGCAGCCTCACATTTAACTGAGGCTCACTTGTTGAAAAGGCCACTGAGTGCCACCTTTTCTGGCCCTGGTGAGCTTTCCCTACATTTCTGAACGACTTCAAAGTGAATTCTGCTGGTATCTCCTGCCCAGGTGATGCCGGAAAAATCTGTTCCCAAACGGGGCTGGAATGAGGGGCAAGATGTTTTTCTTAAGAAGTGCTCACCGGTCAAAGTGACATTGAGCTGTTAGGTGAGAAAAACAGCTGTGAGCAACGTGTTGAAAGGGTTTTAGAGGGAACTCACTTCCTAAACTCGCCTCAAGCGTGTTCAGTTTTCCTCGAGGGTAATTACCTCAACGTGCTAAAAATATGAATCATCAACTTATAAAGTGACTGTATGAGTTTCCTGAATATAAATATGGTTTTGGGTTCTGTGATCTTGTGTAATGCGAAACCATTTCATACTTTTTTGCTTTGCAACAAGAAATAGAGAAAATTGATACATTAGAATAAAAACTTAAGTTTATTACCTAACCTAACCTTAAACTTGATTTTAAAGAAATACAGAACCAGATGGGAAAAACAAAGACTTATGCAACAATCAGCATGTTCACTAATGCATATAAAAATATATTATATTAACATATTTGGCAGGTGGTTTCAACAACTTGCAACAACCTAAACAACTTGCAGTGTGTTTAAGGTAGCGATACATTTATTCACTGCATGTGTCGTCTTGGATTCAAACCTGGAACCTTTGTGCCTTTGTGAGTTGCTCTACAAACTGACCCCCAGGATTAGCTAATAATCTCTCATTATCTAACATTTAAACAGCTGGTTATGATGGAAATGGACTGTGGGAATTTAAGACACTGTGTCATTCGCTTATATCTGTAGCCCATGAGTTTAATATTTGAGGTTGATTTTTAATTGCCAAACAGCAGTAATAATAAATAACTGAGAACTCACTGCACCACAACAGCTATGAACAACAACCTTGGGACATTAAATTCATCCTTTAGCAGTTGCTTTGTCTTTAAACTGTTGTACTCTGGGCTTTAGTTCATTTAGTCTCCATGCCAGAGACGCTTTTTTGTAGTTCTGTCTCTGTGAACGGTTTGATTTTCTTCAGTGTTGTGGTGAGGCTGATGAATTGCTCTTCCCGTCTGTATCGCATTAATACGTCTAATTGAAGAGCTTGTGTGTAACAAACGGCTCCATTAGTCTTTGGTTTTGGCTCCTCCTGTCCTGTCTGTCACCTCCTGCTGTATGTACGCGCCGCTCCTCATTTCATTAGCAAAGCAGGTTTGAGGTTCAGCAACTAGCGGTCGATTTGTTTTCTCATCTTTCATTGTACCTCCTTTCAAGCCTTTCATTAGCATTGAAGTGTGCAGATGTGTGTATCTGATGGGCTGGCTGTCATTTTGAAACATGAGGAGATAATTTACTGACCTCTGTTTAAATGTCACTCTTCATTACTGTAAATGTTTCCTGTACGATTATTATGATTCACAAGAACCGTATTTACACAGTCCTCTGTTTTTAAAAGTTGATTTATGGAATTTGAGAGTTTATTGTTGCTTATTAAGCTGCAAATTATAACATTTGCCTCTATCGCCACCTCTGTTTGAAACATGAAATTGCAGGTTTCTTTACACAGTTGTTATTGTTTCAACTGTTGTTGAGGTCCAGTGTAGCCAATCTGATATTTCTCTAGGACCTGACAGCTCATTATAATTCATTTTAAACTTTGCAAATTGGGGTAAGAAAATCTCATGAACGCTGATCAGTTATGTACCTATGTAACATTATTTGTGATATAAATAATGATATATGAAAATGTTACAGGTTGCAGCTTTAAAGCACCGTTGAGTTTTGTAATGCAGTTATTCAAAGTCCAAAGTAAACATGGAACAGTTCTGCACAATTTCTATGCACCAATATAAAAATGTTGAATGCAAATCAAGCCATGTGCTAGTGGTGAGTTTTGCCTGGACAAAATCTGGTTCAGTTTGCAATTTCTTCACATCTTATAGACGTCTCGGTTCAGCGGATTCAAAGAGGCAATTTAAACAGATAACTGCTTGGAAAGAGTTTCTCACTAAAACAGAAAATAAAGACTTCTCTTTCTTCTTAGAGTGAGGATGCCTGATGCCTGGACAACAGGAGGTAGATACAAAGCTGCTGTATTAATTCAGCTGCCACAGACTCCGAGCCCTTAAAACATGTTATATGCATGAGTTGTACTTCCCAATGTCTCCTGGTTGACTTGCAAGGCAATCCTCTTTGTGATTCAGGAAGTCTCTTGGCAGGATCGAATGTCCCTTCGTGCTTGCCATACTTATGTGGCTATATGCATTTCTAGAAAGTGGGACTTTTTGACTAATTGTCTGGAGTAGCAGAAAGCTACAGTAACGTGGACAAGCAACACGCTGAATTCAGATCGTTCGTGCATCACAGACTGCAGGCGATCGTCTCAAATTCAGATGCATTTCGATGAATCCCCTCATCTGTTGATTTCTGAGGGAGGAATTTGACTTGTTTGTCAGCCCCTGTTTTGCATTTTGTTATTCAAGGGAACAGCGATCTAGTGGCTGGTTTCCAAGGTGTTACATTTATGTAGGGCACATGTTAGACCTAAAAACATGCTGCATGTTTAGTGCACCCTTAATAGGGGAGTTTGGTAATGAGAACACTGTCACCATGTAGCTTGTTGAGATGAATTATTAATTTTAATCTATCTGATTTAGGATTTTCACCTAGTAGATCATATGACAGATGAAAAAAATCCATAATAGAGATTCTTTGAACTTCAATAGCTCAAGGTTATTACAGTTCATTGAAACTAATCTGAATGCTATTATACACGAGATACACTAAGCTAAAAATTTCACTAAAATGATCATAAAAACTAAAGTTCAGTTAGTTTCCTTCAGTTTTACCCCCCTTAACCCTAAATCAGGGGGTAATTGTGGTAAAAGTTTCTTTTAACATCCACTCAGTCTCTAGTGGTGTCTTTTTTGGGTGAACAGGGACGATGAGTGATTTGGACACTACCTGACATTTGCCCATTCCAAGTTTCCTTAAGAGGGTTAAACAGCAAATATTTAGGAAGTAAACAAACGTTGGAATGAGTGGATGAGTACGGATGGATGTCTTATTGTTTGTGGACAGACTCTGGCTTTGATTTGGCAGTAATCTGTTAACTGGAAGTCTGTCCGGTTCCGTCGGTGAGACTGAAATCTTAGTTATCATTAATATTCATGATGGCTAGATTCACCAATGCGGCTGTTTCTCGGCCACAGAGACGCTTTTATTTATCCTGCAGCATAAAATGGTTTTGTGCAGAACTAACTAATGATGTTACGTAATAGCAGAGCAAAGTGTGTAGATGAACTAACAGGATTTTGATGCATTTTGTACTTAATGGAAATTTATGAAAAGGACACAGGACTAGTGCACTTGTGCTGTTTTTTAGGGTTCAACTAAACATGACTGGTAATTGTAAACGTCTCTCTCTCTCTCATTACATTACATTACATTACATTGACACGCAGCACAGTTTTCACACAGTAATGTTAACGTGTGTCTCTATGACTCTGTGTTTGCCTAAGACCCTCAGAGACCCCTAATAACACCCAGTGTTTGTGTTCTACACCCACCCTTCTCAAAATCCCTGATAATACCCTTGTACAGTGTGTGTTGTTCAGTCATTACTGCCACAAACCAGACCTCTGTCGACAGACCACCGCACCACAGACCCTAGTTTGAGCTACACGAGAGAAGATGTTTTCTGACACCATACTGACCTCAGAGAAACACGGCCAACAGTCTTACATAACAGCTCCAGCTGACCTGCTGATTCTGTAGTACTCATGTACTCAAAATACAAGCTTTATTAAGTTTTCCAGAAGTTCTACAGCATTTTTAGGATGTTCTGGGTGGCTGCTAGGTTGTTGCTATGGGGTTGCTGAGGTGTTCTGAGTGGTTACTAAGGTGTTGCTAGGCACTTATCTCCCAAATTCCAAAATGATCTCCTGTTTCATAGATGGATCTTGGGGATGGATTTTGAGGATAACAATAAAGAACCGTTTTGGCTGTTTGGTTTCATAAAGAACTTTTAACATGCATTGATCATTGTTTCACAAAAGGTTGTTTGCAGTGCAAAAAAGTTATTCAGACAATAAAATGTAAGAGAGAAATGGTACTTTTAAGATCATTTGACCGAATGGTTCTTTAAGGAATCAGTCAGAGTTCTTCTAAGTGGTCTGAAAAAGCTTTTAAAAAACCTTTTATTTTTTTTAAGAGTTAGCAAACACAGTCATTTATTGTCATGTATAAGTACTGTGTACAATAAGAAGCTGTATAGATAACAGTGCATTATGTCTGCCTCCGAAATCTTGTAGAACATTTTAGCAGGGAGATACTGTCAGCTCAAATGTTTGTGATACGTTTTTTTTCCCTAGAGTTGACGCACAATCCCTTCTCACAGATTCCCACAAATCAAGTAAAAAAAGTCAAAGTTGTTTTCAGAATCCCTAAACGAGTGGTTTCAGCACAGACAGCATTCTTTCCTTCTGAGAGACGCTGAGGAAACGGATAGACGGACGGCCAGAGTGAGACACGACAGGCAGTTTCGCTCTTTGCAATTTGACGTGCTTACGCAGAGGAAACGGTTTGAGGTCTGTCTTTCTAAGCTCAGGAGATTTAAAAAGTTCTCGCTTGGGTCTGAAGACAACTCGGCGGTTTCTCCTAAAATTATTTAGGAGACACAATTGTTTACACAATTCTTGACGTTATGTACGATTCATCAGTGCATTTTAGTCCAAAAAAATCTTTAAAATTTACAAATTCAAATGTAATATTTTAAGATCCTAATCCATTGATGTATGCAAAGATGTTTTTAAGGGTAAACTTGACTTTTAGCTTCCATATCTGTCAAAAAGAGTGACTGTTTGTCATTGAATCTCACTTCGTGGGTTTATGAATGGATGTTTTTGAGGGATTTGGTTGTCAGTCTCCCAGCAGGGGCGGAGATCGTTCACACACAGTGTTGCTCTGTGGTTTGTGTTTAGATGTGTCTGCATTTCCCAGCTTTAACAGCAGGAACACATCTTGTGTAACCGCCACCCTCTCCATATTCCTGAAGACTTTACTGTGACCGGATTGTCATAATGAATCTGTAATTACAGAGCAGGTCAAACAAAGAGACAAACGCTCTAGCAGTTGAGCTGGGTGCTGGCACACATTAGACGTGTCCGTCGTTTAGAGAATGTGTTGTGTAGTCTGGGGTGGGTTTCTGTATTCGGACTCAAGTGGACCAGAAATAAGATGTTGAGCATTTCTAATGTAGTTCTTTAAATGTAAACTCCTGAAATTACAAACAATGAAGATAAAAATGTGAAATCTTTGTGTAGATGTAGAGGGATTCAACAAACGCTTGTGTACTGAACAAATAGAGTTTGTGTTGAGTTTGTTAGTATTGTGTAGCATCAAGGCTTGTCTGTGAAGGTACGCTAGGCAATTTGGAGAGGCTAGTAATGGCAAGCTAGTTTGAAAGCATAAGATCTCCAAAGCAATGATTCGGACCGAACGCAGTGATTGGACAGACATTTTTATGGTCTTGTGCTTCCACAGAAACTATATAAGCGACTGCTATCAGGATGTGAAGAGACTATCAGCCTGCATTAGAAAAAATGCTTCTGGAATATAACAGCTACTCTGTCTTTATGTGAGGTTTTAAGGTTCTTGTGTAACCTGAAGGCTCTCGTTTAATTGTAGCTTGAAGGTTCTTGCACAAATGTAGCTTAAACATTGCAAAACTTCTGTATGATGTGCTGCAGTCAGCCAGGATAAAGGCTTTATTTGGGTTTTGCAAGTGCAGTTTAATCACAAGGAAAATATATCTTACTACATATAGCACTGATGTAGTTGAATCCGACAGCTCATCAGCTGCTGTGGCATTATGGGATGGAAGTTTGCTGGTTGCACACTTCATTTCCGTACATTAAATAGGTCGTCTGGGTTTGTTCGCTTACTGTGTCATTAACGTAACGTTTTATACATGCTATATGTTGGAAAAGTGTCGTAACAGGAAAAGCACGACTGTTTTGTACTTCACTTAGATTATTTTGGCTAAACGCTTAAACCACAGCTTATTTCTCGCCCGGCCTGGTTTTCTTACGTTCTTCTGATTTCTCCTGTTGAATTTTGCTGTTTCCTTCCAATGGCTGATGCAGGATGTTTATTCAAGACGCTCTGAGATCCAACTCAATGGCATGCGCTCCTAAAACTTCCCTGAAAGTTCCAAACAAAAGTTGAACTTCCATGACAGTTTAATGTTAAAAATGTGCTGCTGTATGCATGCTGAGGTCACTGAGGAATTCGTAGCCGTGGGGCATACATAGCATTGAATTGTATTAAATAACAAAGCGTTCAGGGAGTTTGTTCATTGTTGCAGCCATCCGACACAGTCAGGAACCCGCTGCTTTGATCTTTCTTCTGTCTCTTGTTTGGCTAAATGAATTTTATGGATGCTTGCCATCCATCCAGTTTTCCAGCTTTAATCCTATTTAGTTTTTGGGGTTTCCCAGCTTATGTTGTGGTCTGCAATAAAATGTGTGTGTGTGTGTCTTTAAAGAGAGACAGGCACGATTTAGAGCTATTATTATTCTCATGCTAACAGAGAAATGGCCTTTAAAACATCACTGCCCTGCACTTATAGTATTTTATGTGGATATTTTAAAGTCATTACACGATGGCCGTCAGTCACTCAGGAATGCTTGAATCATGTTCGGTCTTGTTGGGAAAATGTTTCAAGCAAATGTTCATGAAAATAATTTGAAACTTACAAAGGAAGATAATAGTTTTTCTCTCCCTCTCTACTTTATTCTTTTTAGCTTGTCTCACTGTCGCCACCTCTGTTCCAAACCTCAGATTGCAAATTGCTTGCAGAAATATTTTATTAGTGTAAAAACATTGTTGGTGGAATGATTAAAAAACGTTTCACTATCGTTCATATGAGCAAGCAATAACGTTAATACAATGTTTAAAGAAACTAGACGTTTGGAACTTTCCCAGATCTTTCAGAATAACATTTTAATGCCTTTGTTACTTAAAGGAAACATTAGGGAAACGTTTTTACAGCCTAAAGTTGTTAGCCAGGTTTGTGGTCAGGCGTTTAAAACAGCTTGAGGTCAGAGAGGATTTTGGGAGGTTTGGAATTGGCCCGGCACAAACTTGGCACAGATTTGGCATTTCCTGTCAGTCTAATGACATGTATGTTTCCCATACGGAGGCAATGAAGTAACTTGTTTAATATGGTTAAAACTGTGTCACAACACAGAAGATGAGGAGCTCAGACGAAACCATTCTGGTTAACATGCTTCGCTTAACGGCCATTTAAAACACAGGAAAGCCACTAATTTCACTGAGGAATGAAAGATTTTTAAAACACACATGAACAACCAGCCAACACTTTTATGTTGTAAGAATGTTTCCCTGACGTTACCCCAAAAATATTTTTTGAACGTTCCATATTTTAGGAACGTCTAGATTTTAAGACACTACATTAACATTATTGGTTGGTTATCAGAACGCCATTTTAACTTTTTAATTCTGTAACGTTTTAAAATGTTTCACTAAAATGTTTCACTAAAATGTTTCACAACGTTTTTGTGATGTAGATGACATAAAATGTAAGAGTTCTACTAATATTTCCAGAGTGTTTTGATAACTTCAAACTTTTAGAGAACGTTCGCTGATGTTCTGATAACGTTTCCTGTTAGCTAGTTATGCCCATATTTATCTTTGTTTAAACATTTCTTTAGTTTATAGACTGACTCTAGATTTATTCAGGGAAATGTGGGTTTCTCGTATCTGCTAACTAATCCCAAGTGCAGGTAAGATGTTTGTTTGGGAATGTGGGAATGTTTTCCGTAGTTAAACAGTGTTCAGGTCACAGGAGAAGATCTGTTCATTGATCTGATATGATCACAGAAATATCTTTTAAATGTCACATAATGTGTGTTAGGAGCAGATATTCATCATCTCATCTGCTTTGAAACTGAACGTTTCAGTGGGTGATGTTCATGTTTAACAGTAAAGCTGACGATGGAGCGCAGGAGATTGTGATGAAGATGAGAACTGATGAAGATCTGGAGAGGTTACAGGCTCTCTTTGTGTCTCTGTAACTTCCTCCAGTGAAGCTCTAAACAAACCGTGGCTGCAGGTCTGCTGGTTCTTTAGAAACAGTTTAAATGATGTTATCTTCCTGCTAGATGAAGTTTGGATGAAATGTTCTACAGCTTCTCTTATCTGCAGAACAACCATTGTAAACAGAACCGCTCACTTCTCTAAAACTCAAAGCAACGGCTGATTGTGATCTACATGCAAAACTGAAAAGGACAGCTGGACAAATTTTGTGTTTAATTAGTATTTTGGTCTTTATCCGGTTTATAAAACTGCCTTCTGTGATTTTTTTTTCATATATATAATAGAAAAAAAGGCTCAACTTGTTTGGTACAAAAAACTAATTTGTGTTTAATTTGAAAGTTTGGGATAAGATCTTTTAAACTTTTCACATGCTGCTTAGATATCAAAAAACAAAACGGGAAAAATTAAAGCTTTCATGTTCCACATCTTACAAAACATGAAAACTACAAACTGTAGTCTAAAATAAAGCCTTTCAAACAGTCGTGTTTTGCCTTCGCTCTCCTGCAACACTATATTGCTAATATACATTTATTTACAATGTAAAAACTAGTTAGCATAAATGTATACTATGCAATTAGTATATATTTACTTATTTATAGTAGTATATTAATTATTAATATTTAATATGTTAAAAAATAATATTGGTACATTTATGATGTAATAGGGTCAGTTCAGCAGATACCAGACGCTCTTCTGAATGATGATGATGATGATGATGAAGAAGAGCACATCAGACGTTATCTGTTTCTTTCAAACCCTGTTCATTCATCTTTTCTGTGCAGGACAACAGCTGCCCTGCCAACAACACAATCGAATTATCATGCGCTTTAAACTGTGTTGTTTATGCACAGCGAGACCGATGGCTTCATACGTTAATCTAACGTTGTTGATGGAGGAGATGATGTACAGTGTGATTAAACAGGAACGTTTGTGTTGTAGTTGTAAAGTCATTCCATGACTGATAAAAACTGATCTTGTCCGAGAGCCAAAGCAAAGACTTCCAGGTTCAAAGAGAATCGGATAAATGATTAAAATATTACAGATGCCCGACGGCGCCGTGGTAACAATGGAAATGAGGAATTCTCCTGTGAGTAATGAAGCACAAGGATTTTCCTTAAACGTTCTTTGTTGAAGATTTCATTTCCGTTTCATGACGCTAATCTCACAGCTTCTCTCGCAAACCTTTGACCTCTTTCTCATATATGTATTTTTATTTGTTTGACTCTGTTAAGCTTGAAAAACTAAGGAAATTGAGAAAAGCAAAGCCTAAGACATTACAAAAACAGTCCAGCTCTTTTTCCGTAACATTTCCGTAAGAGCGCTGAGGAAACATTCAAACAATCCGAACATCAACACAGGATGTCAGGAGAGACTCTGGGCTGTTCTGTAATTGCTGTGTAATATTTATCTGTCAGTCAGGGCCGGACGCTCTTATGGCAAACGACAGCAATTATCTCCTTATATCTTCTGTAAGGTTGAGGAAGTATTTGAGTAATGCAGGCGGAGAAATACGTCAGGAGTTCAGTAGATGATCATGCCAACATCAAACGCCACGGAAAATACGCCTGCAATTCATGCTTATTGTAGTAAATATATAAAATACACAGCGACGTGTTTGAGTTGAACTGAAATTGTTCATTTTGTATATGAACAGTTGAAATCGCTGTGTTTTATTGTGCATATTTGATTGTTTTCTTGCATGTCTGCTTTTAATTTACGCAGTTGTCATGGTGAAATTGGACAAAGGGTTTAACATTTTGGCTGAGACTTGAAAACCACAGTGTTTAACAGAGATTCTGAGATCTGCCAAATTCATTTCTATTAGTGCTTCACTTATTGTGTGAGTCACATCACTTAAGTCACACGCAGTTTTAGGTTGTAAGAACGTTTTCATAATGTTTCTGTTAGTAAAAAATAATAGTATACAGAATACCTTCAATGTAAAGCAAGTCACTTTGGATAAAATACTATAACAGAAACAGTGAAAATGTTTTTAAAATGTTTTAGTAACGTTATTAAAACAATGTTTTGTTAGAGAGAGAGAACATTGTAGTGAACGTAGGATGTTAGCCAACGTTCTGAGAATGTTCTTTGTTAGCTGGGGTCGATCAGTGTTAGAGACGAAACACTGGCGTGTGCAAGTGAGTTTTGTTGTCATTTTGTACATTTGTATAGAAGACATAAAAACAAACAGAAACATTAGGGGTAAAGAGTGCATGTAAACAAGTGTTTTCTGTTCAGATAGAACGCAGCCTGTATTGTTTGTGCACTTTTATAATATTAATTATTGTTTGGTTTTAGAACAAATAAGTGGTGTAGAGTAGACTAACCGCAGTATGAGCCAAAATACTATGGTGGACTTGATGCCAGTAACCTGCCTAGCACATAGCAACACCTTGGCAACCATCCACTGAATCGCTTGCATCATTTACAAAGCCGTGTACCATTAACATGTCCTGTATAGTTTCTACAAACGTATGTTTGAAATGCTCCTACTGTGTTTGCAGCAGTTCTCAGTCCTCAGAGCTGGGCTCAGGTATGGCTGGTATTTGGACATGTTGTGCAGTCAGCCAGCCAGGGTTGGCAGGAGATCTTTGTTTTGGTTGGATGATCTAAACAGCTTCTCTAAAGCGGGTGATAATAGAGATGTTTGCTCAAGCTTCCATTTTTCTACTAAGCTTTCTCCAAAACTAACATATCCCTTCACAGACTGAAGAAAATAAACCAACCGCTCACTAGCAGTGAGAGCGCTCCTCTCTGAGGAAATGGGTCTCTGGTAACGGTTTGGAGGCCTGAGGACTGAAATAGTAAGTGGGATTTTTTTTGCGCAAGAGGGGTTTTCAACATTTGGTCAAACGGTCAAACACCAGCTGTCTTTACCAGATTTCATTTGCAAGTGAAGCAAACTTAAAAATAAAGGTTGCAAAATGGGTTTTTACTCTGAATAACATAGAAGAACCATATAGACACGTCAAATAAACACTAAAATGTTTATTTGAAGGCCATATGAGGTTATGCCATATCACCAAATGTAACGTTTTATTTTTAAACCCTATACAGACAAAAGCGGTTGTTTGCGAATGGAAGATTGTTTGTTGTTTGGCAAACGTAGTGACGCACTTTAGCGTTCATCTCTTCATTCAAACTCTGCATTTAAAGAGTTTGTCTCCTCGTGTCTGTTTCTCTTCTCAGTGTAAGTGGGTTAGAATAATTGCATTACTGTCAGGTTGTAATACACCCTCATTTTGTCCCTTTATTTTGATACACTGCAGCCTCTTCTTAACTATAACAACGATGAATGAAAGAGACAGTTTAGTTTTTTATAGCATCTTCTTTATTAATCACAGGAAATAAAATGTAATATTGCATTTCATTTTTGAAACCTTTTCTGAAAAACTTAAATTGAAAAACTTAAATGAGGACAGAGCGTTGTGGTTGGTTGTCAAGGTGTTGCTATTTGGTTGCAGATGTTTTGCTATGTGGTTGCTTGGGTGTTGTGATTGGTTGCTAAGGTCTTTTTTACTGGCTAGTATCATTTGTTTAAAAATGTAATTGTGAATTGTTTAAAAAAAAGTCAATTGTTTATACTGTTGAAATGTAACGTAACAACGCCTTTTCTCAAAAAGCCACATGACTTAAAAGTGTCATTTGTTTTCCCAACCGCCTCTAGCTACAGACGCAGACCTCAGGCGTGGTTACGTTCTGAAACCCTCCCAGTTCGTCTGTTACGGTCACGGTACAACGCACGTTAAATTTGTACAATGGGTCTGTTGCCTGCACCGGCCAAACGCTTGTATGTACGTCTGCTAGCATAGAGTCTGTTTCTAGTCCCGCTGTGGTTCAGGTCTCAAACCACAGCAGCGAATTGTTCACCCCTCTCCTGGGTCTCTACAGCTTCTCGTGTTTCACCAGTGACTTTCCTTGTGGTCTAAACCATTCAGACCAACTGAATCACACCAGTACGACTCATCCTCATGTTTCCAAACATCCAAGATGGCCAGGTGGCATCAGGAACCTTTTGAAGTCCGGCTAAATGGTAACAATGAGGGGCCTCCTCAAGGGTTGAGAACCCTATTTAGGGTGGATTAGCCCACCCTGTACGAGCGGCGAATCGAGAAGGGCGATATAACTGGACGTGGAGATTGGCACGACCCACGTGGGGCTGTGACAGGCAGTGTGTCTGGTCTCACGGTGAGCCAGGGAAAGAAAACAGATGAATGGACACTATTGTCTTCTCGCTCGTCTCTTGGCTTTGAGGGCCTCAGTTTTAGCAGAAAGAAATGGAAACATGCTCCGAGGCTTTTGGAAGAAGGCGACACTGAAACGTCCAACATGTCTGGGCACGGTTCTGTGTTTGCCTGCTTGTGTGAGTCAGACAGCACCGTGTTTTTCTGTTAGTATCATATATTCGTGAACCACGTCATCGTATAATTGTGTGTGCGGTTCTCGTGAGTCACACAGTGAGCAAACAGAGTGGAATGAAAAGTTTCAGAGTAAAATATGTGTGTGTTGTGGTAATGTAAACATACTGACCGTGGTACAGTGAAGATGCTGCAGTATTTTTAATAAATCTATCAGCATTGGTTCTTTAAGGACTTACAATTAGACACTTTAATCCAACGTGACAAAGTAAGGAAAGCAAAAAAATGATAAATTGTAAAGAGACAATTACATCAGCTGCACACAGTTACACAATGACCAAGCAATAATAGTTACTGTAAATATCAAAATATAGCTACATTCATAGTAAATTTAAATAAATTGTTTTTGCATGAAACCTGATATTTTTATCAAATATGTGCTTGTTTTTGCGTAATCCTGTAACTTAAAATCCTTTTTCTGCTTTTGTTTGTTGGATATAATATTATTCATATCTTAAAAATGTGACTGTCGTTTGATGAAGTTGAAACATGAAGATGGAGATGGAAGCTCTCCACCGGGTTCCTCAGAGTTTCTTTCATTTTTCTGGTGTTGTTTCATGAAGTTCAGGCAGAAGTTGTCAGAGATTGAGGCTCGTCACACTGATCACATTTCACAGCGCTGTCGCCGCACAATCAGACCATTGATAGCCACGAATTCCCCGTCCGTCAGATGTTTAACCAAACAAGCATCAGACTAATCCGCTCTGATGCTTTTACACCCCTGACTCATCACAGGAGTTTCAGAAAAGATCTCAACAGTGTTTCAAACTGGGCTCAGATTTGCCAAAACAAACCTTAGTTTACCAAAGTTTACATATTATTGTGTTGTTTACCTTTGTGCATTTGGAAAACTCTTGTATCTAAAGCGACTTTCAGTACAGTCAAGAATTTTTAGCAGTAGTTGCATTTCCTGAAACTGAACTCATGTGTCTGTGTGAGTGTTTGTATGTGTGAGTGCAAGTGTGTGTGTGGTTGCATGTTTGTTTGCTTTTCGTGTGTGCGCGCCTACATATCCATGTGTCTCTGTCTGTGTGTGTGTCTAAATATGTCTCTGTGTCCGTAAGTGTGTGGTTTCATGTATATGTGTGTGTGGTTGTATGTTTGTGTGTGTGGTTGTGTGTGTATCTGTGTGTGAGGTTGCATGTGTATG
>JBAJNP010004598.1:0-32815 GCA_036877545.1 Yasuhikotakia modesta | reverse complement strand
TGTTCCCCTCTTTTACATGCATTTATGAAAATATTATCATAACCTCCACCAATACAACACCATTAAATTATTGTTTGCAGACGATCATGATTTGGTCAAGCAGAACTTGTGCCTGGTTTAACAAGTTGTGTTGATCTTAAAAATAATGCAGAGAAAAATAATGCCCAACCCCTCAATCTGATTGGTTAGGTCTTCTGACCATTAGGTCTTCTGATTGGGCAAATTTTCTTCCATATTTCATTCCATATCAACATATTTTGGTCAGATTTTGCCCTCACCATTACTCGACTAAGCTTCTCTAAACGGTGAAAATACACGTCAAACCGCTAATACAGAAGACAGCAATCGCTGATATCTGAAGTAGGCGTTTCATACACGCAGTACCCCAGATGGACCTGTCATCTGTATGCAAAAATCTGATCCTGAATCAGTTTCTAGTGCTCTTGTGAAAATGAACCTTGATTGGTCTGTGGGTGATGAGAGAGAACCATTTATCCCTCTGAGATTTCTTTGTGTGTGTGAACTGTATGTGGTCTTTCAGGTGAGATTAGGAGAGAGAAACAGAGCACAGACAGGGTCTGTTTGTCACAGTCAGAGGTGAATGAGAGAGAGAGAGAGAGAGAGAGGTGGAAGTTAGAGCTGTTTTTTAGCTGTTTTTTGCCCTGACCACCCACAACAAAAACAGATGGCATATTGTTCGCAATGACATCATTTGATTTTCTTTTCTGGGTGTGTGTGTGTGTTTGTGTGTGTGCGACTGTATGTTTGTTTGTGAGGTCACATAAGGGGACATCAATGATGAAAGCTTGCCTATCAACTGAAGCTGAAAAAGACGAGTTTAAGACATCATCGGAGGTCATATTGCATACTGACACTCGATACACAAAAACAGATGCGGTATCAGGAACAATGCCGTACAGAGATCTGCCTTGTGTACAGAAGCACACACACGACTCGCAGGTCTCTCAGCTCTGTTTAGATAAGCCATCATACTCCAGCAAACATTCACAGGAGGTGTTTACAGAGAGACACAACAGAGAGGGAAGTTCAAAGATAGTGTTTATGTGACTCAGATTCAACTGCATGGGGGTCTTTTAGTCTTTCCAAAAAGAATTGAAATTAATAATTTGCAGTTCTATTACTAAGAATGAGGAAAACAGCAACATGGTGAGGAACTCTGTACAGAATGTTGTTGTACCCAAGGAAACCTGAAAAAAAATGTTTATATAAACAACATTTTAGCTTAAGAAGAAGATTTTATAATTCAGGTTTAATAATTGGTCTAAAATACAGGGTTTTTTGTGTCCTCAGTCAGCGTTTTTAGAAATATCGGTTATCCCTCAAAGCTGCCCAGAGGCATTTCTGATTCAAGATGGCCACCAAGTGCAGTTTTCCTTAAAGGGTCTTTGCTTATGTTTAGACGCAGAAGCACAAGAAGGTCCAGGTGTAAACATACACTGGCAGGATGGTGCAGTTTATTTTGACTGATCAACTGAAGCTGAGAAAGCCACTAAAACAAATGACAAAAGTCTTCTGCTCTTAGTTTCCTGTCGTCTACACAGAATATGCAGTACTGTGCAAAAGTCTTAGACCACCATTAAATTACAGCTGTGGAGTTTATGCAAGGGCACAGTGACCATATACAATTATTTATTACCCTTTTTAAAAGAATAGAAACAGCAAATACAGCACATTTGTATGTGCAATAATCTGAAAAACAGCTTGTATAGGTGGAAATTCCCCTTACACTTGAGCAATAGCAAAAAACAGCTCTATAAACCTAAATGCAGTGAAAAGCCAATTTGTTTTTTAAAAAAAGCCTATTTAATCTACCTAATCTGCTGACTTAGGACAGTCTATCCAAAATGTGCTTAGTGCCAAGACAGTTCACACTAAATAATGACTTTTGAAGAAGCCATTTTGTTCAGAAAATTGTGTTTTTTTTATTTTTGTGTTTGTAATGTTTGTATTTGTACCGTTCTAGTTTAAGAATGACATCATCATAACATGACTATGAGTTTGTTTGAGGTCACATAAGGTGACATCATGATGAAAGTGTGTCCATCCGCAGAAGTTGAAACGCAGCTTCTGATGTTGTTGAGCAATGAGGTTTAAGAAACACCACATTCCATATTTACACTAGATACATGAAACAGATGCTGTGTCAGCCTTCGTACAGAGATCTCGTGTACAAGTGCTCACAGACTCCCCCAGAATTGGAGTCTCTCCCTGAACGCAACCCTGTTTAGATAAGAAAACACTCCAGCAAACACTCGCTGGAGGTTTTGTGTACATATTTTCTGTATCATAACACAGAGGAGACCAAATAATAAATGGATGGTCAATAAAGCTTCTAGCTTAAAGCTGCTTGTGGCCTGAGACTCTTGCAGTGCACTACATACTGTATATACTACACTGTATATACTACAACACAATATGTTATACTATACACTAGTAAATATATGCAGTATATAATTATATATACAATATATAGTTATGTATACATTATATCAATGTATGTTAGATGTGTCATCAGTTACGTGACACAAACAAATCATTTTCTTGACATAAACTATTACTGCACAACATTTAATGTCTAACTGAAGCTCCTTATGTTAAATCTGCCCTAAACGTTTCCCTGCAGAAAGACCACAGACATATTTCTCTGCGCGGATTAGGGTCCAACTGAAGCGTGCTGGACGTGGATCAAGCAGTCATAAATGATGCATACAGATCATGAATCAGATTCCTCTCTGTCTGTACTAATGTTGCTAAACGTGTCTGGAGAGGCAAAACTGATCCAGGTGCAGTCGTTCTTACTGCCTCAGAAGGGCCGGAATCTGTTAGACGGTCTGACCTCAGTCAGCAGGCGTCTCACTCCCTCAGAAATAACAGCAGACTTAATCCTTTAATAACACTCATTTTATCATCCGACTGCGCAGACTTATAAAGCGCAAATGCACGCAGCTGTGTGGATGTACAGTAAGCAGAGAATTAATCTATCAGTAGATCTGTCATCTCTTCAAAATATCCTGAAAACTAGGTCTTAATTACCTTCAGGCTACATATACAGCCAACCGGTGCTGCATAAAAAGGCCTTTAGTTTTAGACTCGCTGAAAAACACTGAATTACACACTAAAGATTGAGCCACGTGTGCAGTGTGAACTGATGTCAGAATGTGTGTGTGTGTGTGTATATATACAATAAGACCACTTATAAAAGCAAAAACAAACTCGCCCTAAACAAAAAAATTGTGCTCCATTCTCTCTGTCGCACACACACGCAATATTAACCCTTTAAGCACAAAACAAACAAAGGAGAACCAAAACAAATTAAATTAAAAATAACAAGTAAACAAAATGAACAAACGTTTTCCTCATCCATCTCAAAACACGTGCAGACAAACACAGGGGGTAACGTCTAGCATTACACACTGAAGTGTTTTGACACCTGAAGGCACAATGAATTGCTGACTTACCGATCTGAATTTAGCATTGCTGAAGACACATGCTGGATATTGAAGCAGGAACGAATGGGAAAACTGAGTCAGAGCAGTTATGTAACAATTGCTAACGCACTTTTACCCTCTTATTCTTTTATGAGCTTTTGTACAGACCTACAAGAGTGTCAAGTAGTTTATTGAGTTAAGAAACTTTCAAATTACTTTCAAATAGTGTTTAAGCCAGAATTGTGTTTCGATTTTATTATGTGTGTCTTTTATGATCATATATTACAGACTACAGGAGACACATGAAACATTTCTACTAAATTACTATATAAGGGAACTGGCATTTTTTATTAGTTTTAAGCACAAATAATTTGTTGGTTATGATGTTTATGCTTAAAACAATGAAAAAATTCCCTCTCTGATTAATAAAGTTCTTTGAATCTTGGAAACACTAGAAAAATGGCTACAAAATATATTTCTTAAAAACAAGCCGTATTTATGTTTTATGATTTTGCTTTAGAAATAAAAAAACATATCTTGTTTTACGAATGTTTGGATAGAAAATGATCAAAAAAACAGATCAAAAACATTATTTTTGCCTGTGTAAACATCACACACTCGTTCATTTTCCCTCTCTTCCTCATCTTCATTTGGGATTTGGTGGCAGGGATTAGCCGCTGCTTTGGCACTGCAGTGGAAACACCAGGTGGACTCTGGCAGATGAGGCGGCGGTTTGTTATTCCTGTACTGTCACACCCTTGGCCCTATCGACTTCCTGCATGCTAAATTTACCTCAGAACTCACTGGACTATTCCCGGCCTGCAGCTATTGCCATAACGTCAGCCTTTCTGCTACAGCACTGCAGTGCCACGACTGGTAAAAACAAACAAGGTGGCAAATTAAGGTCTTTAGACTGAGAGGATGTGGCAGCTAAGAATATTCAGGCCTCTTGATGGTTATGGAGACGAGAAGCAGGAGTCAGCTGTCACGTTTGACTGAGGATGGTGCCTCAGGTCTGCTCACCTCATTGTCTGTCCCCACGTCCAACATGACAGGCAGGCACTGCTGGGGTGGCATGCCACCGCAGGCGGTGTACAGGGCCAGTTTCCCCACGGGGATGCCCATTCCATAACAGCCCAGATCCCCAAGGCCCAGAATCCTCTCGCCATCTGTCACAACTATGGCCTGGCAAAACATGCAAGAAATAATGTCACTGGCAAATTCCACACACGTGTTTGGAAAGGCTAATAAACAGATTATGGGAACAGGCAGTTTGTTTGAAAAACTTAAGGGAACAAAGCTCATCTCAAGCCAATATTAGATACAACAGTGTTTCTCATAGCGTGACATGAACTACAGAAATCCATGAATATTGATTTCCTGGTAAAACCAAAGGAATTCATGAAATGTCAAAGTCATGGAAACATCATTATAAAAGATACATCAGGCATCTCATTATACAAGTTGCCTGGAAACAATTTTTGATGTCGTTTTTGTTTGTTTGAACACAACAACTTAATGTCAACCTTTCACATGAGTGTTTAAATCCTAGTACAGATATTGTTTTAATGGTCGATGTGGGTGGCAGTTTAATTCACAGATTTAATAAGTCTGTAATATTTGTAAGTTTGTATTTACCCTACAAAGGTTGCTTCCTCATTTACACAGTTCATTTCATTACTAAATCCTCCTGATTTCACTGTACACTTTAAAATTTAAAACTGCTTCTGTGATTGGCTAGTGTGTCTTGTAATCCCGCCCCACAGAAGAACAAATTTTCCCGCTTTTACAATCCCATTTTCACATATTTACAAAATTTAAATTGACAGCAAATGCTGTTTAATTCAATTCCATTACCGGACACAATTGATTCCAAACAAGAACAACATGTTTTTTCCATAAAGCGTGTGATGCAGATTGCAACCGTTTTTTAGCATTTTTACTGCGTAATTTCATGCCGCTCTGCATTATTCCCAACATTCCGGAGCCCTAGAGGGTGTGACATCATTACCTTAATAAGTTCTAAATGCTAAACGGGTAAATTATTATAACTTTATGGCATCGTTTTCACACTGCCAGTAAGTTAAATTTGGAATCAATGTGTTTGGAATTGATGAAACCCAGGAGGGTTTTAAATGGAGTCTGACAGCGAGAGTTTTGGTACATTGTGTAACAGAACAGGGCGGTGTAGCTGTGAGTGGGCAAAACTTACACGAACGTCCTTCTCCGGCCAGCTCTGAAGAAGTGTGGAGATGTGTGAGCGGTCATGGATGGTAATAAATAAACCCCTGAAAAAAACAGAAGGAATGACAAATGATGGTTAATTGAATTCATTTTGCTCTGGAATAATATTAGCAAGTCTTTATATATATTATGCATGAAACTCACTATTTAATACTTTATAAGTTCATGTTCCCTTTCTATTTAACGCTCATCGTCTTCAGTTTTGTGTTTAAAAGGCACATAAGACTGTATTTACCTCACAAACTTATTTAACAACAAGTTATTCCCTTTAAAACTTTAGCTGCTGCTGTTGTTGATGTTTGAGTTACTTTAAATAAAACTAGATTAGATATACAGTTAAACTAAAAATGAACTTAAGACAGATGACAGTTGCTCAATAAGCAAAAACTGATAGAAATAATATTATTCTAAGGCACCATTAAAACAGTCTCAGTCAAGTATTACAGCAATAAAAGAAAAAGACAAAATAGCCAATGACGTTGTTATATTATTTCCACATGAATAAATAATGAAAAATCTATTTTGGTACAACATGCCCATAAAATGCTTCACAAGAACAAATCGCCAGCTTTAATATCTCCAGCAAAATGAAAACTCATTTGTCATAAGCACAATCAGGCCACGTCACAGTCCAAACTCAAACCTAAAGGTCAGGTCATGAGTGTGACCCCTGCACCATGACTCCAACAAGCACCGTTTAAACGCTGGTAAAGCAACAGCAAACGCAGATGAATATGAGACAAGCCTCTTTCTGTGGAAAGTAATGGTACATTATCCTGTTAATACGTTTATTATTGTGCTTACAGCTCACTAATGCTCATGGGAGAGCCTAAAGCGCTGCAGTTTCAAACTATATTTAAGTGTCTAGTTTCTGGTAAATAAATCAATTTCTTATGTTCTGCGCTTCAGAAACTCTATATATAAAACATATACAAGCAAAACAAGTAAATAAAACATAAGAAATAACAAGAATCAAGGGCCTGGAGAAGATGATGAAATATCTTCAGAACATCCTTTGCTATGTTGAGGTGAAGCTGATTCCTTGAGGCGTTTTATCTTAACAGCTGCCAATCTTTAAGAAACAAGATTATAGAGAATTTTGGTTTGAATGTGGCCGTTTTCAAACAGCCTGAATTTGCAGACCACAGATACCCTGCACAAAACTGGCTTCAACATTATGGTCAAATTTTCCTGACCTTTTATTTGCACAGATCATTCCCTCTCCGCCCCTCATGCCTCATTTCCTTGACCCGTATTTCACTTTCCTTTGTCACGAGACTCACTGACCTCAGAATGAGCAGAACCCTTCAGGTATTTTTTTGTCTTGACCTGAGACGATACCTTCAGGACTAAGGCTCAGATCTCCACCCACACCCTCATGGAAATGTTCAAAACGTTCAGTCAGCTTGAGTTAGCAGATTCCATTAAAGTGATCTGTCCTACATCTGGAAGATGTGACAATTCACCAGGTGGACTTAATCAGGAATAAAAAATATCCAAATGGAGGCATTTTGACATCAAAAACATGAAACACATTTAACTTAGCCCAAAATAACACAAACTATTTCAATAAAATAATACTTGTTGATTTTGAACAGTCATCATGTGAGAAGTGACTCATAACTGTGTGGTGTTTTGTGTTTGTATTGGATGAGTTAAGTTTTCGTCATGCTAATAAATGCAGAAAAACCCACCTTGACTAACAGTAATACCCTTATAGCCCAGTTTGCCAAAGCAGGATAAACCGCACACAAAACAAATTTCAAGATAGGTGTAATTCCACTAGCGCTCTTTGACTATGAAAGTAAAAGAACCAACATGCTAATGAGGTGACATGTGAGATTGACAGAAATGTGCATCCGTACACAGTTTCACAAAAACACTTCAGACCTTCATGTGCATGCGAACACTCCCAGTTTGGCTGGGTTTTCCCAATTCCAGTGACGGTTTGTTCTGTGAAACTCTCCCACTAAGTGACTCAATTTCACACAAGATGAGGGGAAATCCACAACAGCACTTTCAAACAACTTTGGATCAGAAAATATCTTGAATAAACGAGAAACAATTATTTCTCATCAGCTTCACAATAGAAACCTGATGTTCCCAAATCAGATACGTTCTTGCTAAGCGCCAGCTGCGTTCGACAGCAATTATCCTGTTTTTATAAAAATCAGTCATCAGGAATACAAATGAAGATTAACATAGTCTGATATACAATCCAAGCTCAAAAAAAGCTGTAAATATGTTTGGTTAAAAATGACCTAAAACATAACCAATCAGTGTTCAACACAATCTCCTTACCTGACTCCTAATAATAGATCATAATAATAATTTATAATTTAAGATGACAAGATCAATTTCACAGGATTTTTCAGGTTTTGTTTCAAACAAATATGGTTTAAAAAAGGCAAAAGTCTGAAAGATTTATTTTTTTTGCATCAGTTCAAAGTGTTACAGGAAGAGACTGAGAGATTTGGAAGATTTTACATCAACGTTGGAAACAAAAACATGTCAAACCTATTGTTTAAGTGATGAATAAGAAATGATTGCTTTAGGTTTTATTAGAACCGTCAAGCCACATTTGTTAATATCTTCTGTTAAGAGACGATAAAACTTGTCATGTCAAAATGATAATCATTTCCAGCCGACCACTGAGCCAATCAGGGTTGGGCATTTTGGCAACACTGGGTTTAGTTTATTTAAAACAATTTAGCACAAATTAAATGCATAAAATCTTTCCAATGTTTCCTAATGCAGATGTCTCAATAATGACATTAATTTTCGCCTTTGAAGAAAGCAAACTACAGCGCTTGCCAAGCCTGAATAAAACACATTTAAAATCCATCTGAACCTTATAAAAATACTTTTGCAGAAACTATTGAGTCAACTATTTAAAAGAAGACCCTAAGCCACAGAATGAACGCACCTATCCCATGGAGACCTGCGATTTCAAACAAAACAAAACAAAACAAAATGCAGAAACAAAAACGCTATCTGATGAAACGGGTACATCGATAGGAATGGGACAGGAGATTATTAAATTATGTGGCTGACCAAACTCTGGCCCCAAAAAACTCTGACAACACAATATTTTCAGCATGTGGTTAGTGGTCTATTGACAGAGGCTCCTTTCTAATCCTGATCTATGAGATAATAGCAGGACAGAAAGTTCATCTGAGTGGAAAGAAACAGATATAAGAGGAGAGAAGTGGAGGGTTAAGGAGAAGAATGGAAAGCTGAGGAGAAAAGGGTAGAGGAGAGGAGAGCAGAGCTGAGGAGGGCAGAGGAGAGCAGACGAGAGAACAGAAGAGGATGGGAGGAGATCAAGGGTGGTGAAAGGAGGTGAGAGGTGAAAAGAGGACAACTTTAACCGATTACTATGTGCATCAGCGGTCATGGATTTAGTATTTGAAAGAAGGGAAGGACAGAATTAGTTTCCACCTTTATGAACTGTCAGTGATGTTTACTGAGTTTGTCAAATGGAATTGTGCCCAGAGCAGCAGCGTAAGATTGAAATTCAGTAAACATCAGCTCGCTCGCAACGTCACTGTGGGTCCGTATCCACCAACAATAAAACGTAAGAGCTTAAATTTGTTAGAGTGGGTGGGAGTGTGTAAGGATTTGCGTGTGCTCGGAGGGATGGAAAAGTGCTTGGAATTGGACGGAGGGATGCAATGAATCAGCTGGACAAATAGACTGTTTGGTCTTTCCAATTCTCTCTCGGTTCTGGCCATGAGCAGCAACAATAGACTCTTCTCCACCCAGCTGGTCATGGCTTCCAAACTTTCCTTTCTTCCAGTAAGAGGAAGACATTGCATGCAACTTTCATCTTTATGAACACAAACTCCCTTTTCACACAGCCTCAGTAGCAAAGCCATTTCCTCCCCAACCTCAGACAATGATAATAGCAGACCCTCATCCTCAGACCCCAAATACCAGGCTGGGGTTTGTCTCACTTCATTATGGTTAAGGTCTTTTATATGAGACATGACGACTAAAGGAATAAATAATAAGGGGGGGAGGGTTGTACTGGTTACAGCCCCCCTTATAAAGTATATGTATTGTGTTTCACTTCAATAACGTGGTGCAGATGTGAGGATGTTATAGGCATGTGGCTGTCTGTGGGTCAAAGTCGACCGTCTGTCTGTGTATGTGGGACACAGACAAGTTCTTGAAACGGTGTCCAGACTGCCAGAAGACTCCAATTACCCAAGCTTACATAACAGTTGCATTGGAAAAAAGTCACCTATCCAACACACACACACACACACACACACACATAGGGGCGTGCACACACATATGGGGCGCACACACACACACACACACACAAACACAAACAGGGATGCACACACACACAGGGAAGCACACACACACACAGCAATCCAGCATTTGTTTCTTTGCAGTAATGGTAACTTTATGGTGTGATATCAGCTATCAACCCATCAATTTTAGAACACTGCATCTAACACTGACAATATCTCATTGTGTGATTCTCATTTACAGTAAATCTGTGTGACTGCTGCTTTACAACAGTGGCTGGGGCTATAACAGTATCCCATATGTAAATGGTATTAGTTTGGTCTCACCACACAGACTTTTTTAGGGCAAATTAACCCAAAAAACCTTGGAAATGAAATAAAGGACAAAGTTATAACATAATTAAATACGGTCTGTCTGATATTTATGAATTTAGCAGATTTTTTATATTTTACAGATGGATGTGGATTACATTGACTGAAAAATAAAACAGCCACACGACTGTACACACAATGACCGTTAAAGCGATCCACATTTTACACTGAACAGATCTGAAAGCAGATTAATGCAAACAGTAAATATATGATGCTATTGGAAAAGATTATCAGACAGCAACATTGTCAGACTGTGAAAAAAACATTTTCCTCAAGTAAACTTCTATCTGAGATAATACTCCCCTTAGAAAATTCACACACTAGAAGTACACAGTGTGTGAACTGCAGCATTTGAGATGCTGACATTTGTTGCCATTCTGTACCTGGCAGGAAACAATAAGATTCACAAACTACTGTCCATACAATTCCTGGAAATGCTTCAAAGTGTACAGATAATGCCATCAGAATGACATCAGAATGTCACAGTTTCTACCCACTGTCTGACATTTGTGAATTGTTGTTGTCACAAAACACACACGCAAACACACAAGCACACACACATGCACACACAAGCAAAATAATTATGAAAAAATGATTAAAGACGTTGGCAATAACATCTGGCTTTCCTTAGTATTTCCAGTTGTGAAAACATTCCTCACTGTCATTGGTTGTCATAGTTACATGAGATGCCTATGCAATTACATGAGATGCCATGAGAATTAGTTATTACTGATATCTGATTTTTGGATCAGAAACAATGACTCGGTGATAATAATCAATGGACTCGAACCTACAACCAGATACAAGGCGACACCCGTTCTTTCTCTGATTGTTGCCAATGCTCGCCTTACCAAACCATCTAAATAAACTTAAACAGCTGCATCTGTGTAATGAGAAAAAAATACTCAAAAACAGTCCATGCAAACAACACACCACTGGCAAGGTGCACTGCATATAAAACAGGATTTTATAACCAAGCACAAACATCTAGAAAATTCTTGATGACTAAAGTCATTGCAAACCACTCTGCCATATGCAGTCAAGTCAATTGGTGAGACAGGGCGTCACCTGCACGGCATTCTGGGAAAACGCTGTGGTGCGTGACATGTTTGTTAACCTTTTCACATCTCTTCAAAATCTTGGACGTCATAGAAAGGCAAGAAAATAAGTTGGTTAGGCCTGAAGAACTGCACCGAGTTTTCAAAATAACACACTACCGGATCAGAAACAGAAGTTGTTACCCTGGAGATATTACCTCTGGTTGGGCAATTGTATTTCCCGTTTAATTTTTCAAATCAGACAACTAATTTTTCAAATTTGTGATAACTTTGAGGGAACTATTAGAGAATGTTAATCAAACGTTAAGAAAATGTTCCTGTTAGCTGCTCACTAAACAGATGGGTTAAATGCAGAAAACAAATCAAGTATGGGTCACTATACTTGGCCTGCATGTCACCTTACTTGAAATGAAACAAATTCTGAGTTTGAAATGCAATTACTTAAGGGCTTTGGTTCTCAAAGTGAGCAATGGCAAGTCAAGATAAATTTAACATAAAACGAAGCACTTCTGAGTGTTTGTCCCTGAAGGTTACGTTCCCACAGTTCTGAGGAGATTAAAATGTTCATAGGCTTATTTATTTAACTAAGCACATTTAAAGTATTTTCTGGCTGAATTTCTCCCCCACAGAAGTTGTTGGACTTACTAAAGCTGATAAAATAATAAGTCACTAAAATAAATGTTTAAGCATCAGATTATTGAATGAGGCCTTTTAATATGACATCATACAGAATTATAAAAACCTGCAATAGCATTCAGCAATGTAATACAGTCTACAAGACGTCTTTTTTTTCTCCTTGAGAAAATCATAGCATACTGTTTCACAAGCTCTTATTAAAGCGTCTGGCATCTTCAATTCATTCCCAAACTATTAAAAGCTCTCTTTACGATCAATCCAGAGATTCGGTGCTGCGAGTTCCTTATTTCACTTCATTTCAGAGAAACTTCACAGGCAGACGGAAAGTGTTTGCAAGACTCACTTGTTGCATCTCAAATGATGCATTATAAAACGTTTCTTTAAAAATTCTAGGAACGTTCAGTTTTGAGACAACATATTAAAGCTACAGCTTGGTTTTAAAAATGATTCAAACATTTAATTCAGTAACATTTCAAAATGTTCCACTCGGAACCTAGAAATAACATTTATATATATATACGGTATATAACATGGCACAACATTCTACTAATGTTTCCGCAAGCACCTTTGCTAACTTTGAGAGAACTTTAGAAAACATTAGCCACAAGAATGTTCCCTGTTAGCTGAGTACATACACTATCCACTAGGTTCTCATCCATCTATTGTCAAAAGTTTTAGTGTAGTTTTGTGGCTGATCACACTGATAGCCGTCTCAAATGACAGATTTGAATCACTGCCTGATTATTGCTCCCCTTCAGCTACACAGAGCAGCTAAACAGTGACCACTGAGTCCAACATTGCTCACTTGACTCAATCTAAGCTTTTATTTCTGAGGTCTTTTAACTGCAGGCTAAGTTAATGTTCCTGCCATGAACTCTCATTTGAGGTCACTTTGAAAACTGATGAATTTACCATTTCTGTGCTCTTGAATTGCACTGGTGCTTTCAAGACTCAGTTTAACAAACACAATGTTAAAAACAAAAACAATATTTGCACACTGACATTCTATCCAATCCCTGTGTATTCATGTGTAATCTGAACACAACAGACTGCAAGGGTGCATGCATGCATAATGGTATAATGTCTTATCTCTGCAATACAGGTTAAAAACCCTTTCACAACACTCAAAATACATCTCATCACTGACACATAATGGTGCACAAGACTTATTTGCCACATTATTTCAAAGCAAGCTTGATTTTACTGGCATTCCCAATTTTAATTCCCAAATTAAACTATGCTTCCATTCTAATGACACTGACAGCATAGTGAAAAACACAAACCTATCAAGAGTCTGGATTATATAATTTTCAGTGTCTTAAAATCAACCCAACCAATGAGAACAAGCTTCTTGCCAAGCTGACTGGAAACTTCTGACTGGAAACCAAAAGCAAATCAACGGCATGGACCCAAACTAACACATCTGGATCAACAACTTACCTAAAGCAAAACATCTGGCCTGTGCAGTTGTTGGGCTCTGAGCACCAGTTAGAATTTGTCAGTTTGGCATGCGCGGGGCTTAAGACCACAAGGTTTAAGTAGTATATAAAAACCTAGATGGTTATTCTAACATTTTTGTGGGTACAACACCTGTTTTTCCCAGTCCCGGATGTGTCTGATATTCTTTATTTCTCCCTATATATACACCAACACTCAACCTGCTAAATGTGCATTGTTAACCTGTGGGTCAAGACACAGTGTTGTTGTACCATATGTGTGACTAGAAAAATAAGAGATGCTTGTTAGGTTTCTTGAAGCTCTCTTGAGTGGGACATTCCAGAAATCCATTTGGGATGCTGAAAGCAGCTTAAACGTGGAGAGCTATACTGCGATCCATAATAAAACCATGCTAAATGCATGTTATATAGCATTTCTTCGGCCAGTTTTCTTGAAAAATAACCACAGCATTGTAAACACTCCAAAATGAACCCCTATAATAATTGTTTATGTAAAAAACATTATGGGCCAAAATGCAGCTTCTTTATTTCCTTTAAATGCATTTAGCTCTTCAAGAAAATATTTATAAACCCTGTCATCATAAAGTCATAAAACGGCCCCAGATAAACATTTCATAATCAAATATTGATCAGATAAAACACGCATCAGGGATAAAAACAGCAGAACGTATCTGCATGTCGTTGTGGTTGGCTAGCCAGAGGACACTGCCATCCCTCACTGCTAAACCGTTCAACCTCCCACCACCACAACCATGAAATGCTGAGGAAATTATCCTTCCCAGGCTGTGACAGTCTGTCCTGCAGCCCTACACATACATACAGTACATAAACTACATGCAGACCACTAAGCAGACACACATGGTTTCTCACGCTAACTGTAAAGGTTTGTTGCCTATGGTTTAGAACACCACCACAGGGCAGAAAGATGATAGGACCTCCTACACAAATGTGTTTTATAACCCGCACCTGCAATGTTACTTAATAAAAAGCTGATTTTCCCCTTATTTTCAGACTTATTTAATATTATTAGCTCAAAATGTTCCATTGGAAGATACGTCCATGTAAAAAACAGCACAGCAGGAAGCAGGAAGAACAACACTGCCAACACTTTATTCCTCTCACCAGCTTCTCCTGCATCAGGGTTCAGGTTTCCACCGTTTTACCAGAAGGAAAGTAATTTCATCAGCTCAGCCACTTGAACAATGATTTGTCACTGGGAAACATTCCAGCTAACAATTTTAGTTTGTAGGAACATTTCCCTAACGTTTCCATTGGGTAACAAACACGCTAAACGTTATTTCTGATCATTCTAGAAATGTTTAAAACATCTAGCTTTTCAGCAATTGTTTTAATGTTAGTGCTTGGTTTTAGAAATGTGAAAAATGTATAAAGTAAAAATATTAAAGCAAAAAAAAATCATAACATTGCAAGAAAATCGCAAGTAAAAAAATGTAATATTTTACACGTTTGTTTTCTTGCGCATTAGCTCAAAACCATAGCATGTTGTTAACATGTTGGTCACATACCATCGATGCTGTAGCTGGTATTACATCCTCCATAGAGGAAACAATTCAAAAAGACTATATTTACAGTACACTGGAAACAAGAGACCTGTCCCAAGTGTTCCATAATTTGGTATCTAGAATGTCTGGCAATGGACTGCAGAGTAAACACATTTTAATTGAATACATAAGTCCCACAAAGCCTTGAAATTTAAACTGATCTCCAAGGTGTCTTGGACAATATAAAAAAAAGACACTATAGCATCACTGCAGTCTTTTCAAGGATTTCTAAGGGACTTTGCACATCTATTAAGGTTTGTGTTTTGACCTTCAGGGCTGCAACGACTAATCCTACTTACACTTAAACCCAAAAAAACCTTCGAAACACTTCACAACACAATCCCTGAGGTATTATTTTATTCCCTACATTTTTATAAAAGTCACTCCTTTGTTTTTCCACTCAGCTGAAGTGACGTACAATAAAATACTTCCACAGTCATTATGTAACAGGCACATTTGGATTCAGTTACCATTTGATATTTGAGATCGTTCTGAAACCGTGTCGTCAAAAGGTCACTCATATCTATTTGACAACGTTCTCAGACAGCTGACATTAAACATTAAAGTCTTACATCTTCAAAATCTGTGGACTCTCAGAATATTAGAAATTTTCCAAGTGGGTTTCTAGGTGGCTAAAGGCTAATGCTTAAATAAAGAGGGGTCTACAGGAAGATAAGACCCCTTTACCTGCATGTCTAAAGGTCATCTCCCACTGTCATTATATTAGGTTTTAAGGTCTGATCTGAACCCTGCTGAAAGTTCATATGAGAGCCGACAGCATTCGTGATCCAATGCAATATGAAACCAGTAATACACTTATTAAGGGGACAGTTACCCAAAAACTTTTCCATGCTTTACTCACCCTCATTTTATTCCAAATCTATTTGATGTGTTTCTGTGGAACACAAAAGAAGATATTTTAGGAAACGTCGTTTCCAAACAGTTGAAGCCACAGTTGTTTGGTTACCAACATACTTCAAAATGTCTTCTTTTGAGGTCTTTAAACACTAAAAAAAAGACATGGAGGTTTGGAATGACATGAAGGTGAGCAAATGAAGGAAAGATTTATATTTTGGATTAACTATTTCCTTAAAGCACTATGTTGCCTTTTCTATATATCAGCTAAACATACATTTATAAGCTGTACACATTTATGAAGAATTATTGCCTCATAAAATTCAGTTTGTGTGAAAATGGCACCTAATAAACACGCTGGTAATTCTGTAGTAGCAGTTTTGCTATTCATTTTCTGTTCTTTAATCTTCATTTATCCATCATCCAGTTTTGAAGATTAACATTTTCTACATGCGCACTGAAAGTAGCTTGAGCACCCATGACCACAGACCTTGAGTAACGCTTGACTCAACACAGTATCGTTGAGTCTGCAGGAGGCTGGATTACAGGCAGTCGTGCCCAGCGGGTGAAGCCGCCTGCCTCACTGACACTATCTCACACTGGGCAGGTCATGCTGCTGTGATTAGCAAGCTAATCAAAATCTGTTGCTTCACCCTGGTGGTCCTTTTGACTCACACAAACACCCAGTAGGGAGTCTCTGCTGATTACCAATTTCTGCTAAATGGCTGTTTGTGTGTGTGTGTGTGTCTGTGTGTATGTTGGTCCTCTCTTTCTGACAGGCACATAAATCAGTCAAACAATGTTTTACTTGAAATTTTAAATGTCAACAGGTTCTGGTTAAAGTTAGTTATAGAGTCTTAGGATATGAAAAATATCATTATTCAAAGTGTGTGTGTGTGTGCCCTGAACAAGAAAGCCAAATAAATCCAACTCATTTGTGTTGTATAGACACAGATGTTATTTTTAATTTTGTATTCATGTTCCTAAATATCACTGTGTCATGTGACACTTCCAATTACACATCAACTGCTAAAAGTCTGTCCAAAACCAATGGCTTTCTTTTCTCATAATGACGCGTCCGCTAAGCATTCTTTCCCAAATAGAATTAGCGGGACAGTGGAAAGCTCTTGTGTAACATTGAGCGTATGCAGAAATTCACTTAAAATTCCCTCATTTGTAGATACTAGGAAATCCCTCAAAATAAAATTAGTGAAACCAATGAGATTTGAAATGTATTCTTATATTTTATGAAATCCAGACCTCTGCAACACACTCTGCACTGCACACTGGAAAAAAGAGAATAGAGGGCAATATGAAAGATAAAATTGTGTGCATACATACATATACACACACACACACTTTCTCCCAGTTTGCCTTGCAGGATAACAATCTTGCAACATACACCAGGCCCGTGAGTGAGCGATACATTATGCTTATTTGTATCATTATTATTTCTGGCTTAAACTTCAAGAAGTCAAAAAATCTGCCAACAGCATCCAAATTACTTATACAATATATTTCTGTTATGACAGGATGTATACTCCACTTTTGAGACACGTTTAAACGTTCCAAATTCTATTCCAAAATCTATTACGCACAAAATTCAATAAACAATTCAAACATACTGCAATGCCAAGCTCTAAAAGAACGGCTGACGGTTCGTTGAACATGCCTCCTAACTAACTAAATGAGACACCCTGAAAGACAAAGACATTCACTGTGAAAACAGATAACAATAGAGGAAAAGAAACATTATGGAGTCACGTACCTTGGTCTTCTAAACGCCAGGCCGTATTGCTGGCATGCCAAGCCAACAGTAGGCGTGTACACAATGGGCATGAATCTCTCTACGTCTGAGGTTAAGACCCGGTAAAACAGCTTCTCATTACGGTCCTGAAGGCCCATCAGAAAGATGTACCTGTGAGCATAAAATCATAAATAATACAAAGTGTGTTATGGTACATTTTACTATGTGCTAATATTATCAAATGCTAACAGCAATAATACCGCTACTTTGAAATATTGCCTTCTTTGGATCTTCTGGGCTAATATTGATAATAATAATAATATTAATATTACTTCTAAGAATTTCCTGTTAGCTGGGGCAGAACAGTCACGCTGCATTAAATATAATTTCTGTCACTGAAGCTGACAACCATCTCAAATATGCTCAAACATAAGCTTTCTACAGCAAGCCTAAAGGGACAAATTTAACACAAGTTACCACACAACAGAATCCCAATTATGTCTGTTACAATTATGTTTGTGCAGTGCTTCTGTTTATATTTGGTTGAATTTCACGTTGGTCGGGTGCCAAAATGAGGCGCCGCGATACATGACAGGAAATCAAGGTAAATGTGTGAGGCAGCCATTTAATCCATCACTGCCTTTCCATTTTTAATCTGTCAGCGGGGGTGACATGGTTGAATACATAACTGAATAACTGTTTAAGTTGCTTCTATTTTGCAAGTTTAACACCAGCTTAAGGGAGAAACAGACAAATATCCAGTGAGAGAGTGAGAGAGAAGGTGGGTTAAACGAGACAGAAACTGAAGAGAGGATTAGAGAAAATGGATGAGATATTAAGAGTCACTGATGATGCTAAGGATTTCTGTAGCTGGTAGTGCATAAATCGTGCTGTGTATGGTTTACAGGCACCATAAAATAAAAAACATCTTGTTTTTTATGGAATATGTCAGTGTTTGTTGTAAATGAATTATCTGGGCAGCTTTAATTCTCTAAAACTTCTAATTATCCAATCAATTCCCAAAGATAAAATCAAGTCTCACTCTACATTTTCTTATTCCAGAAGCCATTTCACTCTGATGTGTGTCATTACAGGGAAGAAAACACAGTCACAACTTCTGTTGCAGATCCTAATAACAGATAAAACAGTTAAAAGCCAAAATCTAATCAGACAGAAAACCCCAATAAAACAACTACAGAGATCATCACACTGCCTCAATAAAAACTTTTAACCATATGCTGCTGCTTAAAACTTAAACCAATTTGCCAGGGCTTCTCCTGCTTATATCAAAAATTCTAGGAAAAATACACGCCGTGCACAAAAATGCCCCGAGAGATCTTGAACACAAGTTCCTTGTTACAGAAATACATTCAAAGGAAATACGTTCAAGTTTTACATCTGACCCAAATTAACAAGACCACGTCACATTCCCCATCGGTGCGGGCAAGCTTTCCATCAAAGCCAGAGCATAATGTCTCTCTTGTTTGGCTTTTTACGGCACTTCCACCTTCCTTAAGCAAAAAGAAACAGCGCGATATTGACGCGGGCCGTAAGGTGAACAAGGTGTATGAGAGGAGCCGTGCTGTAGCTGACAGTCAGGGTGGAGAGTTGAGAGCGGTGCTGTGACAGTGTTGAAATATTTTGACATCTCATTATCTTGCCGAATCTCAGGTGAGAAACCGCATGTCGTTCTGACGGCAGTCTTGAGTCTCAGCTCAGCTTGAAAGTGGGACATTTTTTATGTTGCCAAACCCATCTGCTGTCAAACTGTTATGAAGCTGTATGTATTCCCAATATATTGCAATTAACATTTCCCACAGAACTCAGTACACCGTATGTTGTGACGTTGGTTTGTTTAGACTAAAAGTTCTATTAACGTCCATGTAAAGTTCTTAAACATTTACACTAGCTTAGTCAAAAGTGCTACTGACATTGCTGAAAAACTGCTTTAAACTGAGAGAACTTTTAGAGAATATTAGCCAATGTTCTGAGAATGTTCCCTGTTAGCTTTCTTTTTCATTCTCTTTCTCTCTCACTCTCATTCTTTTCCTTTTTCTTTCCCACTGTCTTTCTCAACATGTCAGCATTTTTACTGTTAAAAAGCCCAAACACTTGAGGCTCAAATAACAAATGACCACACTGAGTAAGCATGTGTATTCTGTACTCTAGAATTGGCTCTAGAATCTGTTATTTTAATCGTCTGTATTTTCTGGAATGTCTGTCCATTGCTCCCAATTCATGTTCACAGTCTGAACTTATTATTCAGTTTTATGATTAAAGCTTATAGCACAGACTGGTTTCAGAATTTTAATTTTACTTCCTTTTTTACTCTGACTTTTGTTTTTAACAAAAGCACACATTTAAAACTATTTTGTTAAATATGTTGGCATGTTGCCCAGCTCCACAGCATTCAGAACATCAAAACAGCTCTGATAGTCTGGGAAAGAATCGCTCATTACAGTCGACAGTCAGTAAACTGAACTGAGGTCAGGGCTGCTCAGCTGAACATGAACCTTCCAGAAATAAGGGTTCTCTGTCTAAGAGGACAAACCAAAGCTTGTTATGTGACAGTATAGCTCTGAGATATGACAAAAATATTCCCAAATGTCAGGCACATATAGACAGGCAAACACGGAATAGATTCTCTACAGTTTCGGAAATGGGAATGACATTAAAGCTAACGAAATATGGAAAAATGCTACTTTGATTGCACTTTTTATGTTCTGTCAACCAGCAGGGATATTCAACTTGTGTTTTAAAGTAACTTTACACAATTACTGCAGTCAGAATGGATCTACACAATGCTAGGACTAAAACAATACCATTATTTTTACTTATAACACTCTGCGAGATTATATTGATGGAAAAACTGGGTCTAAGAAGTTCCTCAAAAGTTTTCATTTAGTAACAAAAACGTTTATAAAGTTAGTAGAAAGTTCCAGAAACATTCAAAATATCACATTTTTAGACACTGTATTAACATTATTGCTTGGTTTTGTAAACACCATTCAATTTTTTAAATATTCCACTAATGACTTTAAAATAACTTGATAATGGTAATGTTGAAAGTTTTATTTTGTTACTACAAGTACATTTATGATAACGTTGAGAAAACATTCAGTATAATTAATGGAGTGAGACAGTGCAGGCCATCTTTTCTCACCTGTCAAAATCATCTTTCTTCAGCTCATAGTTCCTGAGGACCCGCAATAGTTGCACATCCTGGCTGAGGAAACAGGGAGGCAGGAGGCCGTGAATCCCCAGCTGCAGTCGCTCCTCCAGGGAGAACGCCATGCCCTGCACCCAGGTCACATGATGGTCAAACATTAAATGCATTATCACATTCTGATAACCAAGAGAATAATGGAATAATAGTATATCCTACTTTCTGTGAAACTATGTATTTGCACACTTGTGGAGGAGGCGTGGTTTCAAAGATAAGGCAGGAACCTGCTATTGCTAGCCTAGCCTCTCTAAAATTACCTTCCCTACCTTTAACAATTATCACAACAGCAGCTACATTATACATTGAATTGTTTAAGTCCCTTGTTGCTGATTGGCCGACAGCTGTGGTTTATTCACAATAGTCACACCAATCAAGTTTTAGAAATGCAAAACATACAAATGGGTTCCTTCACATGGCTAACAGCACCATTTATTCATGACTAGATACACAATATAACACGCCACAAATTATTAATTAAATAAACGACTGCAGTATGTACAGTTATGTTCATGCATATTTAAAAAAATTACATTTTATGCATTCCATGGAAATAAGTTTCAGCAAAGCCTTCCCAAGGGCTATAATATCATATAACTATAATAAAAACAACCTTTGATTTAATTTCAATAATTAATCTTTATTCAGCTAATCCTCTGCAGCTGTATTTTTACAGCTCTTATTTCCCCTAGTTTTCTCTTAGCCTACTTGAGGAACTTCCTGTGTGTGTGTGAGTTTTATTCCTGACTCACTGCATGTTTATTGGGTCTTTAAACCTTTAATATAAGCAAAGCCATTGAAAGGTCGCAGAGGTCATGGTTCACGAGTGAAGGTCACACTGACATACGGTTGGAGGCCGCTGGTTCATCTTAGACCCTGACCTTCAAAACACAAATTTATAGCCAAGGGGCCTTAGCTCAGGCACACTTTTAAGCAAGCTCATATTCTCTGGGGTGGAAATCCGTGTAGGAATCTGTGGAGACCTGTCAGGACCACAGTGTGGGATTTGAAGTCAGCTTGCCATTTCCATAATGACAGATTTGCTTCATCATTGCTGCGCCTCTGGATGTTTCTTCAGAGGAACCACTAAAAAAGGGCAGAAACCCTGAAAGCCAGTGCTAGCTTGACATTTTAAACACATCTATGTTTTATATATGGTTATATTAAGTGGTTTGCTGGTTAGAATCATTCTGAACTCAGAAACTTACAAGAAACGTTGCTCACGTGCAACGGTTTGTGATGTCATTGACGCAGGTGAAACCAACCACGTTCTAAACACACATGCTAGGGTTCTATGCTTTGTGGGGACTTTCCACAAACATATTGACTTTGACAGACATTTTCCATTTTTTCATTTTTAAAAAGCAACATTCAGTATGTTAAATAATGAATATCCCTCGTAAGGACCAGCCAATGTAGGACTGTGTGACTTTTACCATCCTTGTGGGAGCATTTGGTCGCTACAATGTTAGAAAAACAAAAACACACACATCTACATACAGCAGCAACAAAGGCTTTTAGCCACTCTGCGTAGGTGAAGCTACATGAATGCATAACTTTTCAAAGTAGCTAACTTTTTTGCAATTTTCCACTCATAGCTAACTTTTTTGCAATTACTTTGCAATTACATTATAAGTGGATGTGAATGTTATTTCTCTCAAGTTCAAACAGCTGTCCAATCACGTCCACGTTCTACTAACGACTGACAACCACAAAACGTCCAATAGCATTTGTCTTCAGTCTGAACAGTATATCTATTGTGTTATAATTAGAAAGCTAACAGACTGTTATGCTTGTTTATGGCTGCTTTAAACGATTTGCTTGAAAAGTGTGATTGTGCCAAAATTCGTTCAAACAAGCTGCATTTCTGTTTAGTTTTTTAATGCAATCATGTTCATACTCTTTAAATTGCGGTCTGTTTGTGACTGAATGGATTTAGCACCAATACATTTTAACACATACTCACATAAAACTTTATGCTAGTCTAAAAAAAGGCACTTCTGTTTGATTTATAAGCTTGATTTGTCACACACACACACACACACTTTTTCTGAACTCCTTTATTTGCCCACTTACTAAAAGTCTCTGGATTATCCTTGCCGCCCCTCATGTATTATTAATAATATATTGGGCCCATATATTTATATATCTGGATGCAGAACATATATTACAGACTGCAGACAACACAACAGACTGTAGCAGAACTCTTTGACTTCTAGAAGGCAAAAATACAGACTTATTACTCTGGAGCCATTGGATGTTATTTGCAGTGTATATCCTGTCTGCCGTCTTGTGAGGCTGACTGTGCAGTAGTTTACTGACGGTCTGTATTTAAGAGCCTCTAAAAGTCACACAGGTCCTGCCAGGTCTGAATTGCAACCTTTAGTGATTAAAACGGATCTTCTATTTTCTCAAAAGACTGGTTTGATGTAGGAGTGTGCAGAGCTGTTAAAAACTAACTATACCGTATATTAGAGACTGGAGAGACTGAAAACGTATCCAAGACGAATGTGATTTAAATAACCTCATAATTTTGCTGACCTTTGAGGACGTGTGTACATGCAGAACCCTACAAGCAGTAAGTACATGGAACATTGCCCTTAGACTAACATGGACATATGCAAACCTTTATAACTAGTGATTTAATTTGTAAAGACTAACATTGATTTCAAAGCTACAGCAACAGGCAGACTAACACAAAACAGCTCAGACTACCCAGCTAACAATTTTACGCCGTAAAAACATTACCTTAACATTTCCATGAAGTTAAAAACATTCTAGCAGTAAGTTCAGTGACCTTTAAAAAACTTTTCACTGACTACTTCAAAATAAGTTCTTGTTATGTGATGTATAACAAAAAAACTTGAAAAACAATGCAAGAACAATAGAAACAGTAAACCAATGAACAAAAGCAATAACAAATGCAACAAACATTTTTGAAAAGTTTAGAAGTTTTAGAGACGGCTAGCTAACATTCTGAGAACATTTTCTGTTAGATGGGTATTGAAATATAATTACTCAGTAAGCTCCTCAAACACTGAATGGTTTCTTGTGCCATACGTAAATGGAGACATTGGTCGTTCTGGGCCCAATCTGGAAATGAACGTTCCTCACAATGGACAAGGCAGAATTCCAGAGGGCACGTCCACATGCCCAGAACTGGCATACTGATCTCAGCCATGGATGGCTGGAATGGGAAAGTGGTCCGTTTGAAGGCACGCATGGATGGCAAGATTAGAACAATAAAGTCCTGGATTGGCGTGGGAAACGTTGAGGAACTCAACGTTATGAGAAGCTACATCTTGAAACAAAGTTCACTGTGGCTCAACTCTTACTCTTTTTATAGAAATGTCTATCAAACAAACACACAACAGCAGCGCTGCTGTCATAGAAAAGTCTAGAAAAGTCCATCACAGTAAATGCACAGTAAAAGTGAGATGATTGGTCCATGTTATATCAGCGATGCTCAGCGTGTTGTTTGGCCCAGGCTGTTTGTTTGTAAGGCTTTGCTTTTTGTAGAAAAAAGGACAGGCTGAGCAGGAACTCTTGAATGTTTCCATATGTGCAACAGACCACATTAAAGGCCGCGAGTCGTGTGCCAACGTGTGCTTTGACCCCACAAGCTCATGCAAGTGGAGCTGATATGCACACCAACCTGTAATCTCACAATCAATGCCACCACCCCTCTCCATTTTCAATGGCCAGCACCAGCCCCAAAACACACCCCTGACTGCTTAGAGCAGATCACTGTGACAAAACATGAAAGCCTGACCTGATGGAAGCCAGTTCACGGCCCTCAAAAGCAAACACCCTCTTCAAGATTCCAGGCAATGCGCTTGTTGAGGAACTCTGGGATTCCAATGCAAACAACTAGATCTGAATCCTAAAATTCACAGTTCTTCTACACGGAAAATGTTGCAGCTGCTTCAAAGAGGTGCCAAAAAAGCACCAAGGCACAAAAAAAGCAAAGCTGAGAAAAGGCTCTTCGTAAAAAGGAATCATACAGTGGGAGTGATGTTTCTGTTTCATCCTGTCAAGACGAAAAACATACAAGAGTTTGTGGAACCCATCAGCACCAACTACCAATGTTATTTTTTAAGAACGTTTCTCTAACATTTCTAGTAAGTAACAAGAATGTTAAAAATGTTATTCCTGGAAGTTCCAGGGAATGCTAGTTGGAATATCATTTAAATATTTGTTTTTAATCTGTACAAACCTGCATATGTAAAAAGATGTTCTACTAAAGAGAAAAACCCATGTTGAACATTTTGTATTTACACTGAAAAACTCACGGAAAAGGACTTTGCATGACCTCCAAAAACTAATTTTGCTTATCACACATTCAGGAATGACTGAATGTTTTTGAAGTGAGGCCAGATCACAGCTCACATGTACGACCATATCAAACACATACACAACAACCACAGCTCCACCTCCAACTCAAACCCTGGTGTGAAATAAAACAGGGTCACTCTGGCCCATTTTGGGCTCCCAGGAAGGACGTGAGAAAGGAAATCTATGATGTCAATCTCATAAACACACTGAACTTTTTCTCAGAGAAAGACAGAGATCAAGAGGGGCAGTTTTTGCTCTGATAGTTCTGCTGCTTTGTTGTGTTTTTATGACTCAAATGGAGTCCTGCATTTATGTGAAAACATAGAAAACTGTTGTACTCTTCCCGCTAAGAAGAGAGAGAGCCATCCTTTCCTACAAGACCTGATGCAACAGGAAGGCAACAAGGGATCAGAGAGAAGATTCTTTATGGGAAAAATGTCCTGCCGCAATCTCATAAATAATGCAGGAATACGCAATGCAATCTCTATACACTTATGATTACATGAGATATATATCCACTGGTCTGGGAACAGTTTAAAAACTCATGGGTAAGGGCTAGTGAAGTGGATTAGGTGGACTCATGCTATTAAGGGCATCTTAAGGTTTAAAGGTCTTGGAATATAATGAACAAACAAACAGATCTCAGCACACTTGAGAACAGTGAGTTCAGAGAAAAAACTCAAGGCTGCTCAGACTTGTTATGGAGATATTTTGGCAAAACCATAACAGATATAAGGTGCGTCTCAACAAGCTTCCTAGTTCAGTAATGAGGACATATCGCTACACAGGTTGAGAACTTAACCTAGTTAACATATAAAATAAACATTCAGCTAAAACGTTCCATGGATATATAACAGAGAAAGCTAAGCATTTATCATGATGTACTTTAAACAGCATTTAAAAAAAATTCAGAAACACATCGTTGTGTTGTTGACAAATTCCAGTGATGATCCTTAACAACACGCTTAGTCACCGGAAAATGAGTCATTAGTGTCCCAATATAAAGTCCCTGTCAGTGCCCAAACCCATGCACACAGTATACTGATTCACGACTTTGGGAATCACATGGCTTGGCCTGAGGCAGTACAGGGCACAACTCAAACTAGACTTTCCAAATGACCGAACAGGGAATAAATGAACACATGCTATTCTCATCAACACCCCCACCACTTAAATGTCAGTATCAATACATGAATCTTCCCACACTCCTATTTCACTCTACATCATACATCACCCACCCCAGAGTTGTGCAACAGCCAGGACAGAAATGAGAGCCGACTAATGAAACCTGACCAGAAACGCAGAGATGACGGTTAAGGACACTGATGGATCGTACTTAAGCCTAATCAGGTCTAACCCTGTGATAGGAGTTACCCGACTGTACTCCTATTGACCTAATGCGACTAGATTAAGTGTTGTGGTGTAGTGGTTAAAGTTCAAGTCATATTGATAGGAGATGCAGTAAATATTGTCTGTGACCATGGAAATATTTTCATAATTCTATAATCTAAATAACTCTGATTATAGCAGGTCCATAATTGTGATGATTAAGGGTTTGATTTAAACTATGAAGGAGTTGATCAGCCTATTTAAAAAACAAGAGAACAGTTTAAACAATTAAGAGATTTCATGTAGCAAAACAAAGTATTAAAGAAACAAGAAAGTGACAGAAAGTATCAATAAATGAATAAATTAACATTGCTGTAGCTCAACTAGTAGTGTGTTGCATGAAAAGCGCACAGGTTGTGGGTTCGAACCCAGGGGATGCAAGTATTAATAAAAATGTATACCTTGTATTCACTATAAGATGTTTTAGGATTAAAGTGTCTATCAAATGAATAAATGTAAATGAAAATCTACAGAGCCACTTGCCTTTAAATGTTAGATATACGCCAGAAGACCAATGAGGAAGATAGTTGACAGTAGCCAGTTCATAATTATTTTTATAAACTGGTCCACTAACCAGTCCTAACCAGTGCTGGAATAAACAGTTAACAAATTCAACAACTGGAGTGTGACTCACCCCCCCACCACACACACACAACTACATCAACAGAAACGTTAAATCGTCTCTAATTCATTTCCAAAACATTCAGCACAATGTGGAGAAATCTCCTTCATCAATAATGGGCTGCCTGGCTGCACACCAGACATGAGTTTTATTCATTTTTATGATATCTTTATCTAGTCGGTTAGCACAAAGTGATATCAGGAGGATAACAAATTCTTTACTTTTCTAGTTTGTTTCCACAGAGATCAGTGTGTTTCCACCCACTTTAATATCGATTTACAGCTCAAATCACAAAAGCAGTCATATGTGGGCAAATACTCACACACTCATACAATCACTGACCTACTCGTCTCTCAACACCAACAGGGAGAAAGAGAAAACAGATATGTGACTGAGTCAGAGAAAGAGGCCGTATAGTACGACCAAAGCCAACGCAAACATGGCTATCGTCCTAAAAGTGCTTTTTGTTACCGCTTACACAACATTCAATAACATTTCAAATTCAATTTGACCCCCTTCATGTTCTTATGACAAACAAATGTAATCTAATTACAAATGTAATCAAAATTCTGCATTCATCAAGACGTATTCTGATGACGGTCAAAAACAAAGACATTTGTTAGACTGTATTTGCTCTGAACGCTTTAGTTGTACCCTTGTGAAGTTTTATCACTGACATGGTTCTGATAGCTGTCAGCTCAAATGACGTCTTTTATGATAAATATTTAATTTATTATAAAAGATATTTTACAACTGAAGCCAAGGCAGAAAGCCAACATTAGGCATATTCTCAGCTAACAGTGAAAGTTCTAAGAATGTTCTATAAAGCTTTTAAAAATAGTTGCTACTTTAAAGTAGTTAGCAGAATAGTTTGAAAAGTTACAGAATTAAAAAGTTCGAATAATGTTTTATAATCAAGCCATAATGTTAAAATAATAAAAAATAGACATCTTGGGGGTTCCTAGAACTGTTTATAAAGATTAAAATGTTAGGAAGACATTATTACAAACTAAAATTGTTAGATGGGTTGACTGTGCTGACAGCTCCACCAAAAACCTACATTTCATTTTCATTTGAAATGTCAAAAACATTCAATTTCAAAAACATTCATTTTATATATAAAAATTCTAATAGCACTTCCCTGCAACTGGATTTTATGACTTCAGAGGCAGAAACCTAACATCAGGCAAAGGGCTGACAGAGGAATCCAGTGATAAGATAAGTTTTTAAAAAAAGAGACATGAAACTTGAGATTGTGTGAGGAGAAAACGAGAAAAGAAAAAGGAGTCAAATGAGGAAAGGGATCTTTTCCAACTTCTCTGATGTCCCCTAGATCAACGATGGCCTGAGTTCTCCTGGTTCCTCTCCAAAACAAACAAAGAACCAAACAACATTTTTGAGTCTGAGCACCAGACAAATTTCTTCCTGTTTAGTTTTTTTTCTTGTGATGGCTGCAGGCACTCAAACTTGGATCTTCTCAACCAGTGAGAGCAGAAATTAGAGCAGCAATTAATTTGCATTCATCTGAATCAAAGGTGAGGCTACAGACTTCTTTCCAACACAGCAGCTTTATCTCTGGAATGAATCTTTTCTATCCGTTTCCAAGATGATGTTTCATGGCTATTTTTAGTCAGTACCTTTGTTACACAAGCGACCCAGCTAACCAAGAATGTTCACAGAAGTCCCCTTAAAGTTCTCTCAAAGAACAGTCTTGCAGTAACGTTACTAGAATGTTTTACCATAATATATAAATGTTCTTAAGTAGTTAATTTTCTTAAAACCAAGCTTATTAATAACATTAATACACCATTTTAAAACACTGGATGTTTTAAATATTCCTAAAACTCCAAATATTTATTTTAATGCTTTACATTAATGCTTTATGTTACAACTTACTGACATTTTTGCCAGTGCACATTAATTGCCACATATTTCCTACAAGCCTTTGACTCTGTAAGGTCTAAAATGGAAAATCTTTTTTCTCCCATGAGCCATTGTGATGGGATTGTTCAATGTTTTCTTTCATTAAAACCTATCTGTGAGTGTAATTGAAATGAACACTTTAGAACTTCTCAGGGTGTAAAAATAATTTAAGACATCATTTCTTTTATAACTCACACAATAAGTGTACAACATGCCCATCTTGTAATCACAGAGTCGAGAGGGCAGACAGACACCTGTACAACATAATATAATCAAGATGAATCTTTGTCTAGGAATCGTCTCTGTGATTAATACACTCACAGTGAGTCAGACGCAAAGCGCACATCTGCACAATACAGCTTTGTGTGAAAGTTTATCAGTCTGTCTCTAATCCAAACTCACTCTTTATAACAGAGCATCCAACCCGGCATAAGACCAGCAAATTTTTTAAGACAACAACAAGCAATAAAAAAGACAATACATATCTGTTTTCAGTGAGACTAAGCATTATTTTGTCATCCTAAACTTAAAAAAAGACAGTTCCCTTTTGTGCTGCTGTTTAATTGCTAAATGTTAAACTCTGACCTTTGACCCTGGCGTGTTGTGTACAAAGATTATTGATGGGAGTTGATGTAGCTCTGGGGAACAAACAGGTCATGAACCTGTGAAATTCCCCTTTTCTGCATTCAGTTGTGAAATGGTCATCATGTTCTCAACACAGGCCACAAGATCATGGAGAAGAGGGGATATATTTGGTCAAAAAAGTTGTACTTTCAGTCAAGCAGCATCCGAGAAAGGCTAGCTGCAGAGATTCAAAAACTACAGAAATTCATAAGCTATACAGAATGTATTTAGTTCTGCTTTTTCGGTTCAGTTTTCAGTTCGTTTTCAAAGCTAGGTTGCTATTGTTAGCCTCTCTGAAATTGTGTACCCTACCTTTAAGGTCACACCGACTGAACACATGTCCCTTTAGTTTTTCTTTCTGCTACATCCACCTCTGTCTTTAACTTCAGTTTCTCTAGTCTTCAATTTAACTTAGTCAAGGCAGGTATTTCTGAACTTCAAGTGAACATGCAACGTAATAATTTTTTCATGCAAAATGTTTCCATTTTAGAGACATTTAGACAGGGCCAACATCAGGGAAGAACCGTGTCCCAGGCCCAGAAAAAAACATACAGCAGACTCGAACCTTGGTCTCCATGAACTAACAGCTGTCCATGGGACATAAACGTGACCTACCTACTGCACCACAGCAATACATACATACATACATACATACACATATATATATATACATATACATACATACACTATATATATACATACATATTAAAACAAAACCAGTATACCTGTGGTCTTCTACAATGAGATACATCAATGAGAACAATGAGATACTATAATCTTTATTATTATTATTATTATTATTATTATAATTAAAGTGGTCTATCATTTTTTGTATAATGCACACAGTCAGTCTTTGTATCATGCTTTGGTACCACAGATCCATTCAGTGACGCACTCCGATCTCTTTCATCTGAACACAGGAAGAGCTTGAGATCAATGCAACAACAATTGAAAGACTAAAATGCAACCGCACAGACGAGGGTTTTCAAATAACAGGCAGATCGATCTGAGTGACAAGGCAGGAAGAAATTACAGTATGTTGTATAGAAGCTTAGCTATATTAATATTATAGGTTTGTTAAAAGTTTCTTTTATTTATTGCACTGTAGTATCGTTGTTAAGCACCTACAGTATTCATGACTCAAAAACTACATAATTATCACTTTTATTCTATTATTTCAAGACTCTATGAAATTAAAATGTGAACTTTTATATAAGTCATGTCTATTAGCTTTAAGGTTATGTAAATGTTACTTAAATACAGTTTCAACAAGACAACGTCTTCCAAACCAATTCAAGGAGACTCTTAATAATACGAGACTTGTGAGACTCGGCGCTTAGCATTATTTCAGAAACTCCCACGACAGAGTCATGATGAATCAGATGGTTCTTAAAAACAAACGTCAATCCGTTTTCCTAAACATTTAAACATGACATCATCAGCCTCTTTTTCAATTAGTCATAATTTAATTACACTGTCAACTAATCATTATTTTTGGCCCTCGTCTCCTTCCCTCCGTCCACCACACCTATCATTCTCCAGGAAAAAGAACACAATGTCTTTTAAATGCTAGTTTCTGCCTGCATGAGATGGTTTTGCTTGGCTAAACATAAGCATCCAGATTTAGAATGGCAGCAATATTATAGCGTTGACTAATATTGCTGTTGTGATAAACAACTAACTGCACCGGCTCAGCCAATGGTATGAACTGATGGATGGGGCTATCTGCTTGTCTGGCAAATGAAAACAGATTGTTTGAAAACCTATTTGAAAGCAGTCATTATATCTGCTTTTTGGGTGATGTTAGTGTTAAAGAAATTACACTCTTCACCCTTAAATGCCATGCGTTTTTAAAATGTTTGGAACAAGAATATAAACAGAAGAAGGGCCTGGTCATGTTATTAATTCACTAATAAAACAGAGACAAAACGCAATAAGAACATAACAAACAACCCTGCGCACTAACCCAACTGAATGAACTCTAAAAGTCTATGGTTTGCTTTTAAACTACACTGTTTGAACCCAACACAGTCTGACAGCTAGCTGGTACATGCAATGGCCAAAAATGGCCAAATGAAGAAAGCAGACTTCATAAAATACTCAGTTCAAAAGGAACCTTTTGGTACTGCTGAATAAATTACTTTCAGAACTTCCCAAAAACTTCTGGTTTTTCTGTGTGAACTTCACAGATACCAAATAAGACAGTCCTCTAAACTATAAAGTACCTTCTACAGAAGATAAAACAACCTGCAACAGTTGTTTGCTCAGTCCTGATATCAATTTGAAATTACAAGACAAAGAACTGAGAGCTGAGACGCTTGTAACTAACTTTAGTGAACTCCCTCATGAAACTATGCCAGTGTGAAAACAAACACTTTGTATAAAGTTAATTGATGAAAACTATTTATGGCACTACGTGACAAACATCCCCACTTTACAACATTTGTACATTTTCAAATCTTTTGTACAGTCATTATACAGTATATGGATTCACATAACAAACTTCTACTAGCTAATTAAACTGATTTCTATAAGCTAATTAATTTTTAAGGAGAGAATTGGGTATAGACCATGACACAAATATTATCCGTTATGGCACCCAATGTAAAATGAATTAATATAGATATGAATTTTACCTGGTTTAAAGCACTCTGTGGCTTGTGGATAATATCAGTACAATATCTTTGGCGTGCAAACTAGAAAATGCAAAAGGGCCCATTCATAGACTGACCCCACTTCTGTATGTCTGTCAGAAATCTGCATATATAAACTATCCTCACAAAAAGGTTCTTTAGCCTGAATCATAGCTTATGCATGGCTTTGTTTGGACATATGATGACAGTTTATCAGGGATAATCTTAAATATTTTTACCAGCTTGACAAACATTAGTACGTGGCTGTGTAATGAAACAGAGCTAAAAAGATGACCATTTGGAAACACTCCATATTCGCAGACAGACATTTCTCATTTTCTACACAAACCGTGAGACAACAAGGTCACCTCAGCACTTCATTTCATTCAATCCAAAGATTTCAATGTAAGAGACACCAATGACAGTG
>JBAJNP010004597.1:0-32817 GCA_036877545.1 Yasuhikotakia modesta | reverse complement strand
TGTGTGTGTGTGTAGAAACATCTCACCTCGTGTGTGTACGGCAGAGCTTCCCACAGCGAGAGGTGCTGGAACATCATGGCCGTTTCGTATTGCTCCTTCCACCGAAGGCCCGGCAGCTCCGGAAGGGTTTCACCTGAAGACAACCACACAATATCATCCATCTGAGAGATTCAGTGAGACCCTCATCTCAAATATCTTCTGCTCTCAAAGCTAGCTGGCTAGCGTGAGCCTCTCCAAAACTGTCTACCTTTCTTTTAAGCTAAGGTTATTAAAATAATGAAATGAAGGGATAACAAACTGTTGAAACCGCTGAGGAGATCTCTGAGGAGGTGAAACTTTGGTGTGTACTCTCCAGCTTCTGACAGAGGAGCATCGTAATCTGTGAGAGACCACCAGACAGCAACTCACACAGAGATACAAACATTACATTCTGTTTCTCTCAGTGGCAACTACAGACGCACTAGCGCCACATGGTGGTCATTTGTGTAGTACAACGTCAGAGAATCGCAAACCGTAGCTGGTGATGAGGGCCTTGTAGGAGGGGCTGGGTAGCGCTCCATTCATGAATCCAAAGTTTGTCCCTCCGTGGAACATGTAGAGATTGATGGACATTCCATGTCTCAAAACCTCCCTCACCACGGCAACCAGGTCTATCAGAGATGAATAAACATGAATGGTTTAACCTTTGAGGGACTTATGGACCTAAATACATGATGATATCTGACCTTCTGCAGGGAAGCTATGGTGTAAAGCGCCCCAGCCATCGGATCTTCCTGTCCACAGCTCCATGATCAACGTGGGACTGTTGGGCTTCACAAACATGAATGCTAATTATTTTCCTGATGTTTTTTACTTGCATAAAAACATCAAACACCATCTTACTGTCTTAGGAATCCAATATGCAACGAAAACTTTAACATTTCTTTTGAAAGTTTTTTTGTATGAAGAATGTTCTACTAACATTACTGCAATAATGTTTTGATAACTGTGCAAGAACTTGCTGAGAACATTAGCCAACCTTCTGTTACCTGTTAGCTGGGTAATATGCAAAAACCTTTGACTGTTTCAAGATAAACTTTAAATGACAGCCCTTGATACCTGCACAGATTCCAGATACTTGATGTCTTCATAATTCATTTTCTGTAGATTCAGAGTTCTTAAAGCTGTGATGGAGATAAGGAACATATTGAAAGTCCATCAAACACAAGAATCACATCACTGAAGAGCGTAAGAACTGACAGTCACATCTCAGTGATTGTACCTCCTTTGACTCCGCCGTACATCAGCCCCTCGTGGTTATCAGATGTTAGGAGAAGTTCAGTGATGCCTCGCTCCAGCAGAGCCTGACAGAACGTAACAAAGATCAGATTTGTGTTCTTAATGTCTATTCAAAGTGGGTTTGGAAGAGTGCAATGTTCTCAGAATGTTGGCTAACGTTTTCTAAAGGTTCTTACAAACGTATTAAAAAGCTTTCTTGCAGTAATGTTAGTAATATGCTTTTTGTTAGTTTTAGCAGCAAAAAAAATTGGAACTGTACATTTTTTTTATTAATGCTTGAATAACATTTTTAATTCCAAGCCATAACTTTCATGTAATGTTTTAAACACACTACAGTAACTTTTTGACAATATGTTTTTGGTTACTTAATGGAAATGTTAAGAAAACGTTCATACAATCTTAAATTAGCTATGATGTCATATAATGATTTCATATGATAACTATAGTAAACATCTGCCTGTACCTCTTTGATAGCTGACATGTAGTTGTCGTCTCCTGCGTAAGATCCATATTTGTTCTCCACCTGAACAGCGATGATTGGTCCACCTTTCTTAAACTACAACAAACACTTGTAACAACAAAGACGAGTGGAACACATTGAATACTCTATATTTGTAAAGGTATCTTACCTGGAAGGGAACCACTTTGGGAATTAGCTTATTAAAATATTTGTTTACAGCCGCAAGGAATCCTGGGTAAGTAGATCTCAGCATCATCTCTCTGTCACGTAACAGCCAGCTGTGAGGAGACAAAATTTGTTTGGGATGCATTTAAACTGTATTATGGTCTGTTACGATCTATTATGGATTATGACCTATTTTTTGTCATTTTTTTTAAAGACTGGGGCAAGTTGTCACAAAACGGCCCTGTTGTCCTAGCATTTTTTTAATAATAAAATTAGCCTGTTTATATACATATATAAGCTAGTTGACTTGTTGACATGTGACCTTCCCGTATGATAACTAGCCATAGTCAAGGGAGGAATCACAACAACCTCTTTTGGAATGAACAAACATCAGCAAAAAGAGGAAATGTTTAAGTTTATAATCACCTAGGCAATCCTCCAAGATCAAGATCCGAGCCAATGTACGGCCCGGGTCGTAAAATGACCCAGAGTCCCACCTCAGCGGCCAAATGAAGAAAAGCTCTGTGTAATGTAAAAAAACAATATATATACAATTTACACCTTTAATGTAAACAATCATACTGTAGAGAATTTATAGACTAACCATCGCTAAGCATTTGTTTATAATGCTATGCTGTTTGCTAAAATAACAAAACAAATCCTAACTCTGTTTAAAATGGTTAGAAACACAATATTTGTCTTCCGTGGTTAAAACGTTTTCAGCACGATGGACAGTTTGTGTTGTTATGGAAGAGCATCTTTAATGATGTATTCCCGACGGCGTTCCCAACTCAGATAATGATCAGCACCAGTATGAAACACGACGAGCGCTAACTCCCTGAGGACAGCAGCCAGCCAAGATATACTCCGGGGAAAAGCTACACAAGCTCTCCAAGATGTTTGTCTTACTGTGTGAAAGTCTAACAGGGCATCAAATCACTTAAATAGAGGTGAGGTGATGTTAGGATCTAAATATGTGGATCACACATTAAATAGTCATTGTTAATAGTCACATATGGGAATTAGACAGAATTCTTACTCCACATCAAGGGCTTCATAGAAACTGAATTTTTCTATTTCCGGTTGATGGAGAGACCATGGCACATCACTGCAAGATAAACACAGACTGATTACTTGAGTAAATGTTAGCAAAACATTCTTGCGGTAACATTAGTAGAACATTTTATTGTATATATCACATACATCCAAAACAGTATTCCTGAGTACGTTTGGAAAGCCCTTCAGGAGCATAAAACGTGACTTACACGGTGAGGGTGTTGAGACCACAAGCCTTCATCTTCATCATCCGATCTTTCCAGTAAGCTCTGGGAATACGGAAGTAGTGCAAAGATCCCCCTAAAATTCGGAAAGGCTGTCCTCCCAGGGTGAACTGGGATGAGTTGACACGCATCCCAACGGCTCTGTTTATCCTCATCTTTCCTGACTGACCCCTGACCCCACAGTACAAAGATGAAAATAAAAAACAACAATAATTTATATTATTCACAACAGGAAATCAATTCTGTGGCTAAACTTGAATAGATGTAACTTTAAAGCACTGCGTTTCTTTGCAATCAAGTCTAAGACAAATATTAATACATCATAAATTGCCTTTTATTGCAATTGTAAATATCATTTTATAACATTGCAAATAGTTTAAAGATTTGTATCTTAACGAAGATGCAAAATCGTGTCTCACCCAAAGTGTCGGTAAATAATGAAACCTGCGAGACTTATGAACAGAATAACATATCGCCTCCTGTGTTTGTTCCTTACGCTAAAAACAACCATCCTCTGATCTAACCTCTGCGAAATACAAATATAATCTAAAACAACATCCCCGCCGGCTGCTAGTAAAAGGGAGTGACATTTATGCCGCAAGTTTCTTAGAAACAAACAGAAAGCGTCGCTCGGGTATCCGCGCTGTAGTTTCTCAGCGCAGGCTGACGGACTTCACATCCCAGCATGCATCAGAGACCGCAAGGCGCATGCGCGTCGGCACCGGCCTGACGCTGTTTTCTTGAGCGTTTAAGAAAGAGGGAGAGAAACTTTAAGGCTTCGTGTGAACTGAAGATTTGATCGTAAACAGGTACATGAGGTACGATGTGCTGGGTAACACACAGACACGTGTTTGTGTCGGGTTAACGTGGTTTTGCTGTAGTTAGCTGCCTGGCTAATGAGCAGCAGCTAACATTGCTCGTTTTGTTGTTTACCAGGTGATGCCATGACATATGTTTCATGACAGCGTTGTCATCATAAACAGATATAACCTGCTAGTTATAAAGTATCTTGCTGGCACGAGACTTAGACCTAAACATCTGTTTTTCAAAGCCAAGTTTGTTAATGTTCAGTCCTGACACGTGTTTTTAACTCACATCACGTTATTACGGTAACTAACCTTAAAGTGTATTTTCTAAAGGATGAGAGATCAGTATGTTGTTAAATAGTAAATTACACGTGGGGAAATGAAGCAGAAATGTCTTGATCTGTAAAGTTTGCAGGTCTTCTTGTTTCCTGTCATGAGATCTCGCCCGGCCTCCCGCAGTTGATGAAACCGCGGCTGGTGTGGAGATGACGGACAGCGTCAGAGCGTTTCTCCGCAATGTTGCGACGGTCAGCGGCTACTGTTGCATGTGATAAAAATGTGCTGTCCTGTTTGTAATAATACGAAACGATGTGGTTTTGGGTTACATTGTACTGTCACTGGCCAGTGGTCTTCTGATTCATTAATAACCAGAACTGTATTCCAGGGAATCAAAGACTCCATCCTGGGCATCGGAACCATCACCAAGCTGGATGCCCGGATTCAGCAGAAGAGAGAGGAGCAGAGGAGGCGCAGGGCGAGCGGAGCTCTGGCCATGAGACGGGCTCAGAGCGAGGAGAGGAAACAGGACAGGTAGACGAGTCACTGTACTTTGTTGTATTACTGTACTTACTGTACTTACAGTATTACCCAGCCAACGGTGACTTGATGAAACGTGTGTCCTCCTTTTTTGCCCCCACAGTGAACCGAAACTAGCAAGTCGAATTTTTCAGTGCTGTGCCTGGAACGGGGGCGTATTTTGGGTATGTCTGTGGACCTTTCATTGGTCAGCTGTGCTTTAACGTGTGTCATGTTTGTTTAGCAGTCTCATAGCAAAAGCTGTGAATGTTTCTCAGTGTTATTAATGCTAGAAATGTCTTTAATCTCACAGCTCAGCCTCTTCCTGTTTTATCGAGTGTTTATTCCGCTGCTTCAGTCACTTACCGCTAGAATAATAGGTATGTATCTTCAATACCTCCTTGCCATCTACTGTACGTACTGTATGTAAGTGTGTACTGTATGTTAACAATCTGCCTGTTCATGTGTTCAGGCGATCCGTCGCTGCACGGTAACGTCTGGTCCTGGCTGGAGTTCATTCTGACGTCCGTGTTCAGTGCTCTGTGGGTTCTGCCTCTGTTTGTGCTCAGCAAGATAGTTAACGCAATTTGGTTTCAGGTGAGATTGTTTGGCACACGTCTGTGAGCGACTGTCACTCTGTGATGTAGTCATGTTTACACGCCGAAGGGTGAAGGGTTTCAGTGTTCATGTTTTTGGGCAGGACATCGCCGATCTGGCGTTTGAAGTGTCGGGACGTAAAGCGCAGCCGTTTCCCAGTGTCAGTAAGATCATAGCAGACATGCTCTTCAATCTTCTGCTCCAGGCCCTCTTCCTCATTCAGGTATGGTAGAAGTTATTCTGTATGTATGTATATGATCTGCTTAACTTCTTTGAATCAAACTCTCTCTCTCTCTCTCAGGGATATACTGTGAGTCTCTTTCCCATCGATGCCATTGGTCAGCTGGTCAGTCTTCTGCACATGTCGCTGCTCTACTCACTTTACTGCTTTGAATATCGCTGGTTTAATCACGGTATGTTACTGATCTTTAGATTAGGTCTCGGTTTGTTGAAACTGTTCTGATTGACATTTTCTGTCCTGTTAAGGCGTTGAAATGCACCAGAGGCTGTCGAACATCGAGAGAAACTGGCCGTATTATTTTGGCTTCGGTTTGCCCATGGCTCTTCTGACAGCTCTGCCCTCCTCATACATCATAAGGTACAACCTGTGAAGTTTTAGGTTCTTGTAAATGAATGTTATGATTGTCATGATTGTTGATGAGAATCACAGTGGATGGGAGTGCCCAGCTTTACAGTATTAACAGTTTAAGGAGTAAGATGTGCTTCATTCTCAAATGTCAAAGAAAAACAAAGTCAAACGCTGAATTTGAACCTTGTGTCTTCCAGTGGCTGTCTGTTCTCCATCCTCTTCCCGCTCTTCATCATCAGCGCTAACGAAGCAAAGACGCCGGTCAAACTCTAGTAAGTGTTTCTTTCTTGTTTGGCGAACACAAGCGAACGTTGTCTTCACGGTCGCTTTCGTTTTCTTATCCAGCCACTTCCAGCTCCGCCTCTTTTCTCTGGTCGTGCTGATCAGCAACAAACTCTTCCACAAGACGGTGCACCTGCAGAGCTCCCTCACACCCTCAGCATCCGCTGAAAAACTCCCCTCTCCTCACGTTTCCCCGACCCGCCAGCGACCCGCTCAGTGACTTATTTCAGGAAACGTAACTCGGTTTGGACTGAGAGAGTTGGGGTGTGGACCTGATGGAACTTCATCCGATTTGAGGTTTCTGTGTTATGGGTTTGTTTGGGGGGTGAAGCAGTTGTGTGTGTAATGTGAATAACCCGTGTTTTGGACCGATTTGCCCTGTGCCTATTTCACATGTGGTCATGTTTGTGCTCTGTATGGCTTGTTTGGACTGTATTTGTTTTGTGCCATTTGGGTGATTTGTAGAGTTTGAAGACAGCACAAAACGTCTGTGTGCACATTTTCTGTGAACTGACCCACCCTCTTTTATCCTCCACAGTCTTAAGGCTTATTTTATCTATTTATGGCCTTCTTTTTAATTTTGTGGGTTTTTTTGCCTTGTGAAGTCCGAACACATGACGATGTGTGTGGGTCAGATAACACTAAATCTCTGAGATGGTTGTTTAGCTAATGAGGTCCCTGATTCCTGCACTGAAAACTAGACGAGTGCTTGTGACGAAAGTGCGTAGATGTATGAAAAGAGGGAGTGTGTTACCATCATAGGGAAAAAGAAGTTGTTTGTGTTGGGAACAGTACTGTAGTGTGACAATGTAAATACAGTTAAACTGTATCTGGCTTTTTTAAATTAATTTTTATGTTAAAAAGTCCACGACCATGTGATACTCTCTCATGCGCAGTGGTTCAGGAGAGATCTGCAACAATTATTTGATGGTCTGCACAAGTTTTGCTTTTCTGCTGCTGTCAGGTGACACTGCCAAACTGGGTGATACATGTAAAACTGTATTTTAAGTGACCATGAATCCAGTTGGGCTACTGAACCTCAGTACCTGGAACCTGGTTTGAACATTTTAACTGAAGCACATTTGGTTTCAGGTAAAGGTTTGATTTGATGTCATTGGATCTGTTGGAGAGAGGGTGCTGAGTATTTTAAAATGGGTTGTAATTATCATCAGGAGTCAATAGTGTTATATCTGAAGATGAATATTTGTGAAGTAACATTTTGTATCATAAAGTATTACATTATTACAATAAATCTGCTCTATATACAGTATATTACAGTGTCTTATTTTATTTTGATTGTGGAAATATCCACAGATGGATGTTACAAATTGACAATTTTAGGTAAATTACTTTGTTTAGGTTTCTTTAAACGCAGTCATTGTCTACATAAGAAATCACTATGTCCTGGGAAGTGTACGTAAAGTAATCTGCAATTTTATGTTTTAAACAGATGGCGACAGAGAGGCAAAAGTTACGGATTACAGTATTTTTTAAGTTTTAATAAAGTTTTAAAAGTTTTTTTAAAGTTATTTGAATGTTTGTACAGTGCTGACTAACTCTATTCTTAGGACACGTCATATCTGGAGCGCCATGCGGAACTCGTGTTGACGCGTTTGAGCGACAGCTCAGCGACCAATCACGAACAGAGTTTCTTAACGCAGAGCCAATAAGCGTCTTCTCTACGTGGATGGGCGGGGCTTGGACGCAGAGAGGGTTGTGTGTGAGAGTGCTAAGAGGCTGGAGTGAGTGAATCGCCGATGAATAAGTCTGGTAATTGTTAACATTTGTGACTTAAACGATTATTTTTGCATCTTTATGGACTCATCATCATTGTGTGTTTTTATGAAAGATGCATAATGCTGTAAATATTATGCAATGGCTTGCGAAGCTGTGAGACATGTCATGTTAGCTAACAGCTAAGTAGCTAAATGAGTGTAATGCTTTCAATAGTTTATTGTTATTAAAAACATGTGAACTGTGTTAATGTGCATATAAAGCAGCGTTTGTGTTTTGCCCCGATTGCTTAACCCGTGTGTGTATTTTGTACCATCACATCGTCTGTTATAGTACAATATTTGTGCAGTGATGGTCTGTGATTTTATGGGTAGCAGGAGACTCTGAATCTCTGAATATTAGTATTGAACAAGAATTAAATGTGTCCCAAAATCTTTAATCACAGGTTTTGCAATGTGTTATTACACTGGTCATTTTCTGCACATTTGCTGGCCACTGTTTCTTGCACCAAAAACAATTTAGACTTTCATTATGTGGAATCGACATTTTTAGCTCAGTCACACATTGTGCCTGTGATCCTATTTTCCGTCATTATAATCTTGTTTTTTTTGTCAGGTATCGAGAGTTAGTCTTGCCTCCCGTGTGTTAAAATGACCAAGCTGGGCTTCCTGCGTCTGTCCTATGAGAAACAGGACACCTTACTAAAGCTGCTCATTTTGTCTATGGCAGCCGTCTTGTGTGAGTGAATTCAGATCTTAGTATCCTTTAAACTCTATCCGTACACATGCCAGCCTCTTACTCTGTATCTGTCGTTTCATTCCAGCGTTCTCCACCAGATTGTTCTCTGTCCTGCGGTTTGAAAGTGTCATCCATGAGTTTGATCCGTGAGTACAGCTACAGCATCATTTCAGCCAGCGGAAAATGTTCTCAAATGTTTGCTGACATTCTCTAAAAGTTGTTTCAACGTTATCAATAACAATAACTTTAGAACTTTACTCATTATTCTTAATATGCTTTTAATAACTTCTAAAAACAGAATAAATTGTAACTGACAGGTATTTTAACTACCGGACCACTCGTTTTTTGGCTGAAGAAGGTTTCTACAAGTTTCATAACTGGTTTGATGATTGTGCCTGGTATCCACTTGGGAGGATTATCGGAGGCACAATTTACCCTGGTAAGATTTCGTTGTTACTCATCTGTTTTTGCAGTTGTTCATTTCAAACAAATCCTTGAATCACAACAATCACATTTGATTTCACTGAGGAAAATAACATGTTTTCTCTGCAGGATTGATGGTCACGTCGGCGGCTTTATATCACGTTCTGCATTTTTTCCACATCACCATCGACATCAGAAACGTGTGCGTGTTCCTCGCTCCTCTCTTCTCCTCCTTCACCGTTATCGTCACATATAACTTCACCAAGGAGCTGAAGGTCAGGAGAAGCTCCACACACCTCCTTGAGGCCTCCTGCTTACCGTTTATCTGGTCGGGTGAATAAAACGTTACAGTAACGTTGTGTGCTCGTTCATTTCAGGATGCGGGTGCGGGGCTTCTGGCTGGTGCCATGATCGCAGTCGTCCCTGGATACATTTCCCGATCTGTGGCAGGTTCATACGACAATGAAGGTAACCCCCCCCCACACACACACACACATTATATATATATGCAGTGTAATTCTACACCATTAATACATTTACTATCCTTTGTGGTATAAAGGAATCGCCATTTTCTGCATGTTGCTGACGTACTACATGTGGATCAAGGCAGTAAAGACGGGGTCTATTTACTGGTCGTCCATGTGCGCGCTGGCTTATTTTTACATGGTGAGCAGCGTTTAAGACAAATGCGTTTCATATAAATGTTTCAAACATTTGACAATAACCCTGGATCTGTTTGCTGTGTCAGGTGTCCTCGTGGGGCGGGTACGTGTTCCTCATTAACCTCATTCCTCTTCACGTGTTGGTGTTGATGCTCACCGGCCGATTCTCTCACCGCATCTACGTGGCGTATTGCACAGTGTACTGCCTCGGTACCATCCTGTCAATGCAGATCTCCTTCGTTGGGTTCCAGGTGAGATAAACAGTAACATTGTTCTTCAAAAACAATGTAGTCATCATACCACAATATTGACGACACTTAAAGGGATGGTACACCCCAAAACAAGGTCACATGGCAAACATCTCATTGTTATTGTATTTTATTATAACTTGCTTTAAATCTCTCTTTCTTTTCCCGCAGCCTGTCCAGTCATCCGAGCACATGGCTGCTTTCGGAGTGTTTGGGCTGTGTCAGATTCACGCCTTCGTCGACTACCTGCGGAGCAAGCTGAACGCGCAGCAGTTTGAGGTGTTGTTCAAGAGTGTCATCTCACTGGTCGGCATCATTCTGCTGTCGGTGGGCGGGGTGCTCATGTTGACAGGTGAGAGAACAAACCCCTTTAAATAACACCCAGTCTAAACGGCCTGGTACTCATACATGTGTTGGAAATTATTCAGCATAATGGCTCATATGCTTTTAAGATCTGTAAATCTTCTACAGTTTTAGAAGTAAAACCCCGTAAACAAACAATTAAAGAATCTGTACTTAATAGAAAATAAGGGATAATGTACGTTAGCTAACAAATGTAACATGATCATGAAATAAAGGAATAAATGGATTAAATATTGATTGATGTCTTCAATGAAATGAGAGGAAATTAAATTAGGACAGTCACATAGGACATCAGTTACCAGGGGCAACAGACGGATTTAAAGAGTGATTATGCAATTGGCTTACAGAACTATCCAATCGAAGAATCAGAATAAAGTATTCCAAAAAACTGTAATGCAATGTACATATAAACAGGATATTTGTGAATTGGCTTGTTTTAGGGAAAATCTCCCCCTGGACCGGACGTTTTTACTCCCTGCTGGATCCATCGTACGCCAAGAACAACATCCCCATCATCGCCTCCGTGTCCGAGCATCAACCCACCACCTGGTCCTCATATTACTTTGACCTGCAGCTGCTGGTCTTCATGTTTCCAGGTACAGCATCCCTGACGGTCAGCTGTTTTTATTTTTAGCATATTTACTTGCTAACGTTGGTTGCTCTTGTTTCTGCAGTCGGTCTGTATTACTGCTTTAACAACCTGTCGGACGCTACGATTTTCATCATCATGTATGGCGTCACCAGCATGTACTTTTCCGCTGTGATGGTAAAACATGTTACTTGAAGTCAAGTCGCATTTATTTTGTGTAGTAGTTTTCTAATGATGCTCAGAAGTGGCCTGCGACCTTTGATCCGTGTTTTCTTGTTCTGCTCAGGTGCGTCTCATGTTGGTTCTGGCTCCGGTCATGTGCATTCTGTCCGGTATTGGCGTTTCACAGGTTCTCACCACCTACATGAAGAACCTGGATGTCAGCCGACCAGACAAGAGGTCCAAGAAGCAGCAGGACTCCACCTACCCCATCAAGAACGAGGTGAGTCACATAAATTTCAGGGAATTTACAGTAATTAAGGGAATATTTGGAAATTTTGGAAAATATATTGGTCCATCCACAGGTAGCGAGTGGGATGATTTTGGTCATGGCTTTTTTCCTCATCACATACACCTTCCATTCCACGTGGGTGACCAGTGAAGCGTACTCCTCCCCCTCCATCGTGCTCTCCGCCCGTGGCGGCGACGGCAGCCGCATCATCTTCGACGACTTCAGAGAGGCTTACTATTGGCTCAGACACAACACACCTGAGGTCAGTCACCTGTCTGGGTCGTGACCTTTGGGCTTTTGCCCATTTTAGACCAATTACAGCCATCTCACGTTACTGCTGTATGTGTGTGTGTGTCTGTCTGCGTCTGTCTGTGTGTGTGTGTCTGTGTGTGTGTGTTTGTTCAGGATGCTAAAGTCATGTCATGGTGGGATTATGGGTATCAAATAACAGCCATGGCTAACCGAACGATTCTTGTGGACAACAACACTTGGAATAACACACACATCTCCAGAGTTGGTCAGGTGAGTTTTCACAAGTCTGTAAAGATGCTGCCTTTGTAATTTTCTTTATTTAATGACTTCACTAATGTTTTTGTTGTCTTATAGGCTATGGCCTCCACAGAGGAGAAGGCGTATGAGATCATGCGAGAGCTGGATGTCAGCTATGTGCTGGTGATTTTTGGTGGTCTGACTGGATATTCATCTGACGGTATGATTTATAACTGATAAATCGTCTGTTAATGTGGATGGAGTCGTTGTAGTATCATTGATTCTGTGTTAAGTATGAAACTTAACATGTAGAAGCTCAGATGTTTACCTCACGTTTGTTTGTTTGCTTGCTTGTTTAGACATAAATAAGTTCCTGTGGATGGTCCGTATCGGTGGCAGCACGGACACAGGAAAGCACATTAAGGAACACGACTACTACACGCCCACCGGAGAGTTCCGCGTGGACAGAGAGGGTTCTCCTGTTCTCCTCAACTGCCTCATGTACAAGATGTGCTACTATCGCTTCGGTCAGGTCTACACTGAAGCCAGTGAGTGTCTCCAGGGATTTCCAGCTGACTAGAACAATTACGATGGTTCAGGTTTCTCCAGATAATGATTGGCAGAATCATGTTAATGGTTATTCAATGCCTTAATGGCGAAGATTAGAGCAATGATCATTTATTACAATAGGTTTCTTAATGTATGTCCTGTTTCACTTTAAATGGGTTGGAAATGCTGTTTCATGTTGACTTTAAAACCGTTATTGACAACTGAGGTTACACAGATTTAAATCATTTTCTTTCAGAACGTCCCCCTGGTTACGACAGAGTCCGTAACGCTGAGATTGGCAACAAAGACTTTGAGCTGGATGTTTTGGAGGAAGCGTACACAACAGAACACTGGCTCGTCAGGATATACAAGGTAAACTCACCTGTTCAGATTTAACCAGCGTTGAGGGCTGCACCACCTGTGCCTTACAGCGATTGGGAGATGCACTGATGACCTCATGCATGTCTCCACAGGTCAAAGATCTCGACAACCGGGGGCTCTCAAGAACGTAAGTCTGAGAAACTCAAATTCCCCAACCCCCCCCACAGCGCACAGCACTGAAACTGCGGACCCCCACATGATCTAAAAAAAGCCTAAATACTTTTTATACTTTCGTTGTAATTGCTGGAAGAGATTTGTTTTCATACTGCTTTTTTATTTGATTTTCAAATGTTCTGGGACAGAGTGTGTCAAAAAACTGGTGAATGTTCAGATTCCTCATAAGTCATAAATACAATCAACTGGTCAGATAACTTTCTGATGTGTCTTTAAATGGGTGAATAAAGGAGTGACTGGGATTACATTAGTGCTTGTTTTTCTTTAACACAAGACATTTACGCACTTTTTGTGTGCATGCAACAGTTTACATGTATTATGCAATTAAAAGATTGGTGTAAAACAATGCAAACAAATGCATTAACGCTTAATACCTACAGCTGATGTTTTGTGTCGCCATCTACTGACCCCAGACGGGGTTCGCTCGCGTCGTTGTGAGCATGCGCCGTGGGCCACGTGGTCCTACGACACATTGATCTCGGCGTGTGTCGCGGAGGGAGATTGAAGCGTCTCCTCGGACCCCTGCGTGACCCTCAGCAGCGGCGATGGCAGCGTGCCGCAAACTGTGCGCGTCGGTCCCGGCGCTGAGAGCCCTGAACGCGGCCTGCAGGACTTTTAAAAGCAGCAGCAGACGAGCAGAGAAAGACTTTTTTAAAGGTGAGGTGATTTACTGGACGGTTTTAAACACCGTCCTTATGCTTTAATGCGGTATATATATTAATAAGGTCATTATAAACAGTGACGGAAGTCGTGCAACCTCTCCTGCGCTTTAACTTGTGATTCCTACTACTGCGAAGGCTCGCCTTATAAATATTAATTTGACATTGACGTACGTGCAACAGAACGCTAATTAATATTCATGAGCCGCTCCTTCCTGATTGTAGGATCCGCCTGCTTTATAGCCAATCAGTAAGCGACGTCTCCACGCGTCATTAATATTTATAAGGATAAATACTTCGCCATAGTAGGATTTGTCAGTGCGTTCATACGTGATACGTTCGCAGATCTGGAATCGCAGTTCCAGGCGTTCCGGGATAAAGCGGCGGCGGCGATGCCCGGCAGCGACTGGAGCCCGTTTGAACTGACCCCCGGACTGCCCCCAGAGAGGGCTGACGTTGTTATTGTGGGAGGGGGGGTCGTAGGGTGGTCCATCGCCTACTGGCTGAAGAGGAAAGAGGGGCTGAGGGATGCTCTGAGAATCGTAGTGGTGGAAAAAGACCCCACTGTAAGTTTCATTTGGGCTGTGTGTCAAAAGATAGCGAGCTGCCTACAAAGCATGCACAGCAGTTTTGGGCGTGTGCATGTCTGGTAGGCACAATGCATTGAGTTGTTATTCAATATATATGTTTGTTTATGGTTTTGTTGTGTTTCTGTAGTATTCTCAGGCCTCCACCGTGCTGTCCTGCGGGGGAATACGACAGCAGTTCTCCCTCAGAGAAAACATTTTGCTCTCTTTGGCCTCAGCTGATTTCCTGAAGAACGTTAATGTAACGTTGCGTATTTGTCTTAACTGTGCATGATTAATAAATGAAAAAACCCTATAGAAACATTATAGGCCTGCTTAGTGCACACACACATCATTTTAAAATGGATCAGTACCAGCGTGTCTCTGTAAATACATTCATGGTTCAGTAACACTGCAAGAGCATTTTGGCATTTAGGAATTGTGTCTGCAAATCCCACAGGATCATCTGGGAATGTTAAACGAAGATCCGGTTGATCTACAGTTTAATCACTCCGGATATCTATTCCTTGCCAGTGAGAATTCTGCTCATATCATGGAGGAAAATTATCGCACTCAGAGGTAAGAGCTCATCTGCTTAAATCTCTCTGTTTAACTTCCATCCATGAAGTAAAAGAAAATTTGGGATTTTTAACTCAGCTTTAATATCGCAAAGTTGTTTTGGCATGAGCTCATTTAGTTAAACAGTACCAAGCCGATGTAAAATTAAACCAGACTTAACCATTTGCTTTCAGGTGGTAAACAGACTAGTCAAAGATGAATAACAACTGTGCTATTTTTTGCGTTCCAGAGACATCGGTGCTAAAGTTGCTCTCCTGTCACCAACTCAACTCAAGGAGCGTTTTCCGTGGTTAAACACAGACGGTGTCGCTTTGGGTTCTCTCGGTTAGTGACGCTCTGATATTATTGACACGGTGACTAACCTTCATTACTGAGTGATGTATTTATTTTCACCCAGGGCTGGAAAACGAGGGCTGGTTTGATCCCTGGTCTCTGTTAAATGCACTCAGACGCAAGACTGTGTCTATGGGAGTCTATCAGTGCTTTGGGGAGGTCACAGGTCAGATTTAAAGCTGGAATATTTTGACCGTCTCGCCTGAAGACTGTTGACTGTCTTGAATGTGATTTTAGGATTTCGGTGCTCCACAACTAGGGCGGAAACCATAGACGGCGACGCTCTTAATGTCAAAAGGATAAAATATGTTAATGTAAGTCTGCTACCTCAGACCAAAACTTTTGATGAAAACTTTAAAAGATTTTCAGCGTCTCTTTTAAAATACATGGTTTGAAACAGATTTCACAGATTGTTTCTCTAAGATTTAATTGCAGATACTGTTATTAGGTAAATGTTGTTTAAATGTTTCAGGTCCGTATGCCCAACAGTTTGGAGTATCAGCCTGTGGAGTGTGCAGTGGTGGTAAACGCAGCAGGCGCACAGTCAGGAAAGATCGCGGCCATGCTTGACATCGGTCTCGGGCCGAAAGAGTCTCTGTCTGCTGTTCCATTACCAGTGGAGCCCAGAAAGAGGTTAAAACTCGTGTGTTGATTAGTGTATAATAATCATATCATTTGGTTATGAATGTTTCCCAACTGTTTTCATTAAGTTACAAAAACATTAAGAATGTTCTAATCTTTTTCCAGATTTGTTTATGTGGTACACTGTCCTGAGGGTCCAGGTTTGGAGACCCCGTTTCTGATTGATTATTCAGGAGTTTACTGCAGACGAGAGGGACTGGGAGGAAATTACATCACAGGAATGTCTCCAGAGGAGGTACCAGTCAGTCTTCAGCCAATCAGGTTGGAGCTCAGAAGTATTGCGTGTTTCTTACGTTTCACCCTTTCCAGGCAGAAGAACCAGACATCAGTAACCTTGATGTGAACCACGAGTTCTTTCAGGAGAACGTCTGGCCTCGACTGGCCCACCGCGTCCCGGCTTTTGAGAATCTAAAGGTGAAATTAGTAACATACAAATAGTTATAAACTTGGAGCTTAAAACAAAGTCCATGATTGTAAAAATGTTGCCCTCAGTGTTTGATCATAAAGTCTGTAGATGATCCGTCAGAACAAACATCTAAAGCAACGTGAGGACCAAACAAAAAATGCATGCTTCCACAAACGTTAAGCTGAAAACCAGCATGTATTAGTGTGTCCAACCTCTCAGCTAAATCTAATGTATCCTCTATTCTGGTTCTTTGTCAGGTTTCAAGCGCGTGGGCCGGATTTTACGACTACAACACCTTTGATCAGAATGGGATTATAGGACTGCATCCCCTGGTGACCAACATGTACTTTGCCACAGGCTTCAGTGGTCATGGTCTGCAGCAGTCGCCTGCGGTTGGCCGGGCCGTAGCCGAGTTGATTGTGGATGGAGGCTACAAAACCATCGACCTGAGCGCCTTTAATGTTCAACGGATCTTCCTGCAGGAGCCCATGCTGGAGAGAAACATCGTATGAGGAGCGGAGAGACATTTGAGAACCGTATGATGTCATCATGCTTATGACATCATTTTAAAGAGACTCAAAGGGAAATGGAAGAGTGACGAATGTTATTGTTTTCAAGAGAGTTTAAAGGTCAGGGAATTAATTTGCACAAAGAGTGTCATACATAAATCATGGGAGACAGATCAGAACAGGAGATTTATTGATTAAGTGCATTTCAGATAATCACCAAAGATAATATTAAACTTCTTTAATGCGTAGCTGTGAAATCCTGACTGCAAAATCTCATTTTCACATAGTTAATTGCTTATGTAAATTGTGTTCAGAAAATATAAAAGAAATGTTTTATATGTACAGGATCATTTGCTAGTAAAATGTTGTATATTTTACAGGGATGCAAATTACTTGCTTTTCAGGAAAATACGTCATTTTTCTATGAACATTTGCCCAGTTATTGTGTAAAGTGTTTTACATTTCAATCAATAAATCATTCACGTGTTAACATTTAAGCACATTAAGGCATTTGGCAGATGCTGTTATACAAAGCGACTCCCAAAAGTGACAAAAACAATGAAGCGATTTATTTGTAGCATATTAGCAAGCATTCAGTTTGAGATAAGCAATTTTTTTACACCAAAAAGTGACCAGCTCCCATTTCAACAAAACAATGTCAGCTAACCGCTATTAACACCAATATCTGACCTACGAATGAATGCAATAATGAATCTGTATCTTCTGTGATCTTATCTTTTTGTCTTCTTTGTGAACATGTCCATTATAGATGTGGCTTTGCGTTTTGTACCTGGACAGATGGAACACGAATCATAACATCAGTCATGAAACCGATTTAGGAAAATATAACAACAATATTTCACTCATTTTAAGTCTTTTATTACCTGTAGTCACTGTTTTGCCATCATTAACCTCTGGAGAACGTTTTGCATACGCCTCCTTCATTCTCTGAATGTTCTTCTTATGCACAACCTCATGATCCACGATGGGACGTGGATAATCTTTTCCCACAATGCACTCTGCTCTCTCCTGAACGCTTCGGGGAGCTTTCCAGGGTTCATATATGTAATCCGCTGGGAATTTTCTCAGCACTGGAAGATATTTCCTGGATGACACGCATGGTAAGTTAATATGGTTTGATCCTACAATCTTTTAGGTGACCATCCCACACCTTTAACCACTAAGCCACTTTCCACCCCAATTTAAAGACTATAATGTAAATAGAACATTACTTGATGTAATCTCCACATTTGTCTGTTTTCTTTCCGAAGGCGACAGGAGAGTAGACCCTGAAATATTGATGGAAAAACATGCTGGCTGAAAGCCACTGCCAGTTTCCTGCATTTAACGACCAATCAGCATCCAGGAGCAACTCCTCAAACACCTGCACACGCAACAGGTTACTCACCTCTGATCTGTGGCACCTTCATATCTAAAATAATGGGACTCCTATATCCCCACATTATTGTAATAAACATAACCGGTTTTCTTTTTCATCAGCTCAAACCTGCTGTCCTTTCTCCCAACTGATCCACAAATCTCCTCGAGTCAGAAAACAGGCGACCGCATGTCGAGCCAAATGGTGGATCCATCCTTCCTGTCTCAGCTGCGTCATGATGGCGTCTATAAACGGGAACCCTGTGCGACCCTGAATTCACACACATCTATAATATCTGCTCCACGGCTTTGTGTTTTGAAGTTAGCAGTTCATGCATAAGAAGGTGAAAAGGTCCAATCCCACAACCTCTCTCCATGCTGCCAGGAACTCCGGATTCTCGTCCCAGTCCACCTGCACGCAGTGAGGGTTGCCCTCCATCCTGTTAAAGTTCTGGATCCCGACAGCCGCGGTGTAGAAGAACTCCCTCCAGAGCAGCTGTCCATGCAGGGACACCGGAGGTGCAGAGTGCTTCTTCTGCAAGGACAACCACACCTTCAGAACCTCTCGAGATCCCTCAACAACCGCTACATGTATTAATGCATTAAACATCTGGAATACCCCTTTGTAGACATCCGTGAGCCTCCACCAGAAGGTGCGAGCAGACAGACAGCCAAACCGGACGTAGGGACTCAGGACTGTGGTGCTGGGGCTCAAGGCATTAGGGGACGTTTGTGGTTTTTCGAAGCTGCACACCCAACTCTGCAATTTAATCAAATTGCAGAACAATTATTACCAGTCAGCAAATGCTGGATAATGTTTCTTCATTGTTCTTCATGGTTTTCCTCTGTTATCAAAATAAATATATTTCAGTTTAATAGCTGTTTACCAAAGTTAACAAGAATCCTAACAACCAATCAAAATTATTGGTATTTCTTATTTTCTTAATAGTTGATAAGTCAATTTATTTTGATCTTGCTAAATCTTGCTAATATTCTGTTATTCATTATATGTTGTGGTTTGTATTTAACGTTGTTTTGTGACCAAATAGAACCGACCTGTGATCCATATTTGGTCATAACCTGCTGCTCCAGAACATTTCTGCATGTAGCTGTTTAATGCTAATGGTTAAGGTTAATAATGTACCGTTCGCTGCATGTGCTCATCCAGTCTCCGCAGAGCTTCCTGTTCACCCCCTGGAAACAGGTCTGGTCCCAAGGCTGACGTCTCCAGTCCGAGATCTTCAAGAGTTGGAATCCCAAACTCCTTCTCATGGTTCTCAGAAACGGGAGTCATGACATCTTCCAGACAGAGGTGAGATGGAGGAAATTAGCAATAATTTAGCGTTTTAGTATAAAGTTGTTTTGAAAAATGTCATGCAATACCTTTCATGTCGTCGTTTGTTGGAGCACGAACCGGTTTTCCAGGGGAGCCGAGATTCTTTAGCACAGCCTGAAAGCGAACGTAAGTCATCGGAGGTTTTCCGTTGTTCTCCTCAATAATCCTGTTTTAAAATCCAAATTATACAGTATTTTCCATGCTGATTATTTTGTGGGATGTTTACCTGCATTTCCATTAAGTAACAAAAACAATACATTCTAGGAATGTTCAAACACAACATTTGAATAATGTTTCTGATATATCATAAATAATGTTGTTAAAGTTCCACTAACGTTACTGCAACTTTTTGTAAACCTTGACAGAACTTCACCCAGTGTTATGATAACGTTCCCTGAACGCTGGGTCACCTGTCAATGTTGTAGAGGGTGTCAGAAATCTTTGAAATAACTTCAACACCATGTTCCTCAGCCAGGTCCATGACCTCTCTGTCTCTGCTCTGACTGTACGGTTCCGTCTCAACTTCAAACGTCAACCGCGTGATCTTCCATTTCTCAAAGAGCTTCGGAAGAACCTCAGATGGTGACCCTCTGATAACAAAGAGCCTGATGGAACATCAACACAAGTATTGCATGTAAGATCACAAGAAGGTGTCCACAGTCTTCAGTTTCCACTATAAATAATATCGATCAGTTTCACCTGGAGTTAAGTTTCCTCAGACTGGAGTCCAGGTCTTTGAGGGCTTCCATCAGAAACCTCCACCGGTTAATGCCGACCCGTGTGTTGTTGCTGTACCAGGGGTCCAGCAGGAACAGCGGGTAGATGCGTCTGCAGTCCTTCAGGGCAGCGAGCAGCGCGGGGTTGTCATGCAACCGGAGGCCCTTGCGGAACCAGTGAATGCAGTGATGGCTCATGGTAATCTAAAGAATAATACATCTAATATATTACAATAATACATCTAATATAGTACAATAATACATCTAATATAGTACAATAATACATTTAATATAGTACAATAATACATCTAATATAGTACAATAATACATCTAATATAGTACAATAATACATATATATATGTGTGTGTGTGTGTGTGTGTGAGAATAACCGGGGCAAGTTGTCACACGAGAAGATTAAAGATCTTCACATTTTAAAGACTAATGTATCGCATGCATTAACATTTCTGCCCTATTCATTCTTCAAATGTTTATTTTATTTACATTTTAGAAATTTAGACTTAATGTTTGTTACAAAGCGCCGGCAGTACAAAAATTTAAGCTATTCTGCATTACGCACGTCTTATTGTTTTTGAATTATATTTCAGTTAAATAAATAATGCATTTCCAGTATAAAAGATTAAATAATAATACTTACATTATTCTTGACGATTTGAGCTCCGTCTTGAGTTTCGTAACACAAGTGTCGCGTGTTACAGAACTACGTGTGTCGCGTCTTTAGCCAATGAGAGTCTGTTTACGTGCCCCGCGTCTCGCAGGCTGGCCAATCAGGACTCGCGTTGACTCACCGAACGCTGATTGGCTGACGCGGTTGCGTGGCGGAACTGGCGGGTTGCGGGAACGGAAGTGTAAAATTTTATTTGTACACTTTAAAACTCAGAAACCTTTAAAGTTTATAAGATGTTACATCCGAGCATTACTGAGAAACCTGCAGTAAACGAACCATAATGGTACAGAATTGATCAAGTATTGCAATGGCTTTATTGTCCAGCAGGTGTTGCTGTAAGTATTTAAACAGAAGTTGCTCAATTTCTACTTTATTTCTATCTTTTTTCTACCACAGTGTTTAGTTACTAATAAGCATGCGAATAATGCAAATAATAATGCAAATAATAATGCAAATAATATTGCAAATAATATTGTCACAGTCTATATTGTGGTCCAAACGTTTCCGGATATTATACAGCTGTGGCGCTCACGCATTAAACAATATAATACAAGCCTGTTTTTCTGAATTGCATAGCCGTGTAAATCAAATTCTGCTCTCATCTGTTTTACAGGATCCCGTTTAGAAGTGGTACTTTGTCCCCTTGAGTGTCTATCTGCACTGTCACCCATCGCCAACATCCATTAACCTCACTGGTCCCTGAAGCTGCAGGCTGGGTGTCTTCAACGTTTTTAATGGAATGAATGTTTTTATTAAAATATTGAATGTTTTTAAATTTCAGGCTTTTAAATGACGCTGTGGCTGATTCTGTGGGCAGAACCTGGATTCATAACCCAAAAAGCACAAATTCCTGTCACGCTTTGCACCTGTGTCTGATGTAGTGTGAAGATTCATTTTAAAGCAACACTGAGGGCCCCCGGCTTAATTCTTTGAGCTTTTGGGACCCTGTTTGATTTGACTGTGACTAACGGAACAGCAGGTGATAGTGAACTTTTATCCTTGTTGCTTTTTTATCTTTAGACAAAAAAGAACATGATTTAATGTCATGAAATATTATTGATCAAAGACTGACAGCAACATGAAAAATAGGATATTGAACAATATAGTTTTTAGCAAACAGCTGTTGCAAGAAAACTTGACTTCCTTTATTTGTTCATAACTGTGTCTATTTTTGTGGGTGTGAGTTAGTTTCATGTTCGTTTAATTTCAACTAATTAACCAATAAGAGTCTTATTACTTATCGGCTGTGATGTGCTTGGCAGCAGAATTCAGGAATTAGACAGAAAAGTCCAGGAAAGATTTCAGAACTCTTTAAGAGTTTGTAAATGACCTTATTGAGTCTCTGGAACAATTATATAATTGCATTTACTTTTAGACTGAAGCTTACATCTGTTCAACAAGGCAAATTAAACCGTAATAGCATAAAAAATTGTTACTTTTTTAGTATGTTGATTAAACTGTGATGTATTTCTTCAACATCACTTTGATTGTAAGATTTATGCCTTACATTAAAGTTCCTGTCTGGTGAGTTTTGATCCATAGCAGTCTTGGCCACAGGACAATTTGAACTGCAATTTAGATTTTTGTTCGATTTATTAACAAAGTCACTGTATTAAATTGAATATTCAAAGCATTCAGTTCTGGTAGCTGTTATCTCTAGCCATTCATCTCTAGTCCTTTGAAATAATAATACTATTAAAGAGCACTACTCAGCCACAGCCTGTGGTCTGATAAAATGATTTCTCACTGATTGATTTAAATGCAATACGTTTTGTGCATTATCTGAAAACTGTTCTGTGTGAATCGAGAAGATGTGGTTTCACTTTTTCTCCAGTTTGAGGTTTGTTTTATTGCATGTGTTTCAGAGGAAGTCAATGTAGCAACGTTAACAAACATCAAAAGTCACTTGCAGAATGCTTGTCTGTACCTGAGGACATTTTATCTCATCGTTCACATTTCTTAATTCAACAGTTACTCTGTTTGAAATAAAATCATTTAGCTTTTAGTTAATTTAGAAATCAAATGACCTTTTGTTCACTGTTTGTTCACATTAACGCTAAGAAAAAAAGTTAAAACTAGTTTTCTGTGTGTTCACACTACCAACTTTCCTACCAACAAACCAGATTCACTGTGGTTTGGCTGCAGTGTTTATGTTCAGTTTGAGTTAGAAACAAATGCAAAAAGTTTCATGAAAAGGTGGAGATGGAAAGAAGGAACAAGCTTGGACTTTTCACATCACTTTATTCATATGCAAATCCAGAGATGGGGGTGTTAGTTAGGCATGGTGGGAACAAGAGAAACGTGATTCAACAATGTTGTTCTGGGCAAAGCTTTGCCGTCTCCATGACTACAAGCAGCAAGGTGCCCTACAGCCGAAGTTTTTCCTTTTTCAGATGGAGTTTCCTCATCCCGTTGTCCAAAATGAAAGCTGTGAAGCTATTCGGAAAACCTGAGGTTACTGATAGTTCTCACTGCAAACCAATTTCGTGCAGATCATTTCAGGTGTAGCGTTGGTATTTTCTTGTGGTTGGGGTGGCTGGTTGACGTGTGAACTGCATCTGATGTGAGATTTGTTTCAAACCACTTTCTAAGCTGTCTGTTGCTTTATAAAGTGTAAACTGTGGCATGTGCCTTGGATTACAACATTTCATTGAGGATTTTAGGTGCACCCTGATGCTTGCAGGTTTAGAAGAAAAACTTCATGGCCTGAACTGTGATCAGCGTTGGAGTTTGTTGGGAGTTTTCGGTTTGCAGGTATGGAAAATTAAACTTTAAACGTATTTAAAAACAAGGAAGAAAGAGATCAGTTCATTTGTGTGGATTACTGTGTTTGTAAAAGATTATTATGTGCTTTTCAGTAGCAGTAAATATATTTTTCCTACTAAGGGAAAGGTATTACTAAAATACATGTACAGGGTTTAAAATGATTAGTGTCAAAGGTGTGATAAGAATGAAAGTTAATTATAAATTATAGAACAGACGGTTTTGATTGTGTCTTTAGGTCCAAAACAGTACTTTTCAAATATATATAGTAGAAATGTAAATATGTGTGTGTTTAGAAATATTTTAACAATTAATATTAATAGTAATTTACCATTTTGTTATTTAACTATTAATATTAATAATTAATATATTTGTATGAATATATCACCATTCATATTATTGCTACTATTATTAAATAATAATTTTAAAAGTATGTGTAACTTTTTTTCTTTTTCTGCAAGGTGGAAAATGTTCCAGTATATCCAGAAACAAATTCAGAATCGCCTGGTGGAGCGCAAACTTCAGAGATCTCGTCTCATCACCAAGGACGGCCGCTGCAACATTAAATTCGGGACTGAATATCGCAACCGCTTTGCGTTCCTGAAGGACTGCTGGACAACCATCGTTGAAATCCGCTGGTGTTTTGTGATCATTTTATTTGCCTCTGCCTTTATTGGAAGCTGGTTCTTTTTCGGCCTGCTCTGGTATTCCTTCTCTAAAACTAACGGAGACTTTGATCCACGCCAGAGTCCGTCAGAACCGCACCAGATGAAATGCATTGAGAACATTAACAGTCTCACTACCGCCTTCCTGTATTCCTTAGAGACCCAGACAACCATCGGATATGGAGGTCGCGCTCTCACGGGTCACTGCCCGGGCACGGTCGCCCTGTTAATCATCCAGTCCCTCATGGGTGCCATAATAAACTGCTTCATGTGTGGACTCATTCTCGCAAAGATCTCCCTCCCAAAAAGAAGAGCAAAAACGGTCACCTTCAGCAAAACGGCCGTCATCAGTCTGTGGAGGGGAAATTTATGCCTCCAGATACGAGTGGCCAACCTGAGAAAGACTCTTCTGATTGGCAGTCAGATCTATGGAAAGCTTTTGAGGACCTCTGTGACTTCAGAAGGTGACACCATTATTTTGGACCAGGTGAATGTTGACTTTTTGGTGGACGCTGGGAAAGACAATCTCTTCTTTGTCTGTCCACTTACGTTGTACCATGTGATCGACAGGTCCAGCCCCTTCTCTGATATGTCTGCAGATGTTCTCCAACAGCAGGACTTTGAGCTGGTGGTCTTCTTGGAAGGTACGGCCGAATCCACCAGCTTGTCCTGTCAGGTCAGGACCTCATTCCTTCCCCGGGAGATTCAGTGGGGTTACGGCTTTCTGCCGGTCATTTCTCGCACCAAGGCTGGGAAATACCAAGTTGACCTGTCCAACTTCTCCAAAACGGAGCTGGTGGTGACCCCACACTGCGCTTGCTGTTTCCAAAATGAACAAAACAAGGAACATATTCTCCACCAGCACACGCGTGAAGGCATCGATAATCTAGGATTTGATGTTGTTGATCTTCAAGATTATGTTGATATAAGTGAGAAAACTGGTGACTGAGGGTTTGGTGCTGTACTGACTGATTTGGACTTGTAAAGGTTTACAGTGAAATATCCTGCAGTGTGTCATTTATGATGTGTCAAAGTTAGAGTCATGTTAGGTTTTGTTTACAGAGTCAACGAAGAATATTCCAGTATTTTTAACATTTTCTATTTATCAAAATGTTACGCTTAAATTGTTAGTGGAACATTTTAAAAATGTTACTGAATTTGTAAACGTTATAACCAGGCAGTATTGTTATGTTTTAGAATTTAAACAAATGTTTTTGTTACTTAACGAAACGTTATGGAAACGTTCATGCAAGCTAATATTGTTAGCTGGGACAGCTAGAAAAGAGAAACAATAATTATCATGTTAAAAACTGTTGTAAACAAAGTAGGTCACTTCCTGTTATTTGCTTCATATGCGAGGTGTCTGCTAATACCATAGGCTTGGCATATTTATGTTTGATGTGGTCTGTATTAAACTCTTTTGTGTTTATTCTGTTTCTAACTCTTTTCAGAATCACCAGAGAACCGTTTTAGACAACAACATTAGCATAAAGGTTTTTAAGTGCACTTTAACAGGGGACAAAAGATTGCTGCTGGGTGTACATAAGAGGATTAGACACAAGACTAACGACATTATAAATAGTGAAACATAAGAGTAACGTTTGGACAACCTTTCCTAACATGTTACTTAATTATTCATATAGTAACAAAACAAACTAATTCTAGGACACAGAGAATGGTACAAATGCATAAGTAGTTTTTTGTTTAGCCGTTGATAGAAAATGAGTGTGATTTTTGATAATAACCTTGTAAACATTTTACTGTGAAGAATAAAAGGGTTGACCTATAAAAAACGAAAAGAACGGCTTGTAGGAGGTCTTGACATTCACAGAAGCAGAAAACCATCAGAACAAAAGGTTTATATCTACAATTTCAGATATTAAAATCTGTATTTACTAATCAATGAGGTATTTCTGCAGATCCTTTAGGATTTAAACTCAGATGTGCATAAATACTTTTTTGGTATTGTTTTTGGGTATAAAGTAACAGCTCAATGCACTACTGAACATAAAATGCAGCACAATCTAACATTTTCATTTCAACTTCACCCTGGATAAGTTGGTTAGCCTTAACCAGGTCACAAATTTAGTCTAATAGGACATATAGTCACCAACAAAAGTGTTTTCTATAAACCTATTTTTCATTGCCTATGCATGGTTACATTAGCCTCTTTAAAACATATATTCTTTACTGATAAATTACAGTTATGATGTTACATATAAGCAGCGTATGTACTTACAGAAAAAGTAACTGTGGTAATGTTTTGGTAATTTATAGGGATTCATGTGTGAAAGGGGCAAACGTTAGTTGAACGTTAATATTATATTTTGCATTGTTTGTTTTGTTTTTCCTGACCATATCTATAACTGGTAAGTTTTTAAGTATGTTTTCAATTAAAAATAAGATGCAACAATTTGCATAAAGATATACATTAAAAAGGACGATTACGTCGTACCACGTGACCGGAAATGGCTTTTCTGATTAAATCTAGGGAAACTTATGGACACGTCTCGTAAGGTAAATGTTTTTAACATGCAACATTTATTATTCCTTGACTAAATAACATTACAGCTCAGCTTTTATCGCTATTCATGCGCATGTTTTATCTAACATGTACGTAACGTTTGACGGTCACGTTAATGGACGCAGATACGTAACAGCGTATGAAGCGCCGCTTGTGTTACACACGATATAAACCCTCTAGCGCCCTCAATAGGTTCAATCGTGAAGTTGCATCTGTAATTCATTATTTATTAACCTTATTCTCACTGTTGTTGGAGTTTCTTAACTTTGTGCATTTATGAATAAGTTAATATATCACTAAAACTGTGGCAGTGAACGATAGGCTTGTGACGTCAGCAAAAATGATGACAGTGATTTTGGTAAAAATCACATTTTCTGTTCAGTCACAGATGTGATTCCTCAGAGACAGAGAGATAAAAACCAAGTCTTTGCAAATGAACGTCTCGCTGAATGAGAGGGTAAGACTGGAGAAGACTTTTCATTTCGTCTGGTTGGATGATAACTGGGCAACAACTTTGATGCCCTCATTAGATCCCGGCTGTGGATGTGGGATGTGGGATGTTGGGATGTGGGATGTTGTGTTCGGTCTCTGCTTTGTTAAGCCACTGCAATGAAAACACAGTTTAAAGAGTCTCGTTCTGAGCAGACTGTGAGATTTATCTTCTGCACGATGAAGATGAAACTCAAGGGCAACCTGAGCTACTGGAAACGTTCTCAGGGCGTTATCTCAAAGTTATCGAATAACATTATTGTGGTTATATTAGTAGAACTTTTTAAATTGTTGCACATAATATATATTAAAACATTACTTTAAGGTAGTTTGTGGGATGTTACAGGTTAACATTTTTATTATTTATTGGAAATGTTAGGGAACGTTCTTACAACATTGAATCCATATGTTTGCCAAATGGTCCTTGTTGTCTTAAGAATGACCTTAAGAAATTCTTAACTTTAATAGTTCAGAACTGTTTCTTTCTAATGTATGTTATAAGTACATGTTTGAAGCATTATTTTATATATGCAATTTTATTTAGAAAATCACATTTGCTACAAACCTTTTAACTGAACCGTTGCTGACTTAAAAACAATCTCACTCAGTTTTAAATTAGCAAATTTAATTCATAAATAAATAAGCGTGCGTATGCAAACAGATGTTGTGCCATTTATATTGTGCAAACAGAGAAACCACAGCGGCATGATAACACTCAAAATAACTTGGCAGGAGGAATTTGGCAGCAAGCTTTTGTGTTAGAAAAAGGAGCAATTCTGCTTGTCTGTCTGCCGGCATTTGAGCAGTTTGAGAAAGGTTTCCATCTTGTGTGCGTCTTTCCTGAAGCAGTAGAGCATGTTGTAATCTCTCCTCACAGACTCAAACACGGCGGGAGAGACGAAGACATCGGTCGTGTTTTCAGAGTCACCCAACAGCAAACCATCTTCACCCAGAATCTGAGAGAGAGAGAGAGAGAGAGAGAGAGAGAGAGGGCATGGGTTAATTGGTCAAGCAAGTAAAACTAATCATATACGTTCTAATGAAATGTTTCATATTATGATCATGCCTCAAACGTTTCAAATACTGTTAATTGATTCATTTAGACTATAAAGATTAAACATAAACTAAGATAATATATAAATGACAGGTCAGTTGTGATGTCATGTTATGATATATAACATGATTAACATGTTATGTTTATTAGATTAAAAATCTCACCTGCTTCATAAGAACTATCACCCCCTGCTTCAGACTGATGAGCTTGGTAGACAGCCATCTGACCCGGCTGAGCAGAACCCCTGGGGAGTTGTCATAGCTCTCCATAGACACCTGAAGATCTGCCAGCGGGTCAATCCAGAACTGAACCAGAATCAGTACAGAGTTTAGAAGCCACTTGTCCTGGAGGGAGAAGATTGGTTCATGAGATTTTTGTAACTTTTGTGTCAGGTTTTAGAAGACAAAAGGGTGAATGAATGTTCTGTTCAGTAGAACTCACAGAGATCTGCTGGATTTCACTTCTGGACATCGGAACCGACCCAGTTTTGGGTGGACACACGGTTTCTCCATTAACATGTAGATTCGTTACTGAGAGTGGAATAAACATCTCCTCCTGAAACGTTTAGAACACGTTCAATTCAGCCTCATTCAGTTCAACCGTTAATCTTCTGATTAAATGATTTTAGCTGAGCAAAATGTGTTTTGATTTCAGCACGTCACTCACAAACAGCATCTTAGACTCCTCTGAGATGCGGTAGATAAGTTCTGCATGTTGAACGGCTCGGTCCAGAACCTTGTCCAATGAGATGGTGCAGGAGGTTCCTCCAGAACTTTGGTCTGAACAGTCCAGAGCAGGTACAGTCTTGGGCTGCAGTGAACAGATCACAAGCCCCACACAAACCTGAAGAACTTCAGAAGAGTTCAGAAACAAAAGAAGATTCATTGGTAGATCTTGCATTGCATTGATTTTCTGGGCTTTAACTTTTTGTCATAGCAACTCTGTCATGTCACAAATCCATTAGCGATACTTTTTCTCAATACAGAATATAATTTTTTATAAACGTTTCACACCTTTAACAAGATATATTTAGTCTGCCTTAAATAAATTAAAGCAAAACTAACCAATTAGTAAATGTACAAATTAGTTAAAGCTACTATTATTTTTTCTAATTTTGAACATTGTGTTCAGGCAGACATGAAGATCTTCTTACTTGTCGCTTTCTTCATTCTTGCAGAGCGAAAGAAAAGTGTTTTCTGAGGGCTGCTTGTGCTTCTATCACAGTAACATCTGCCTTAAATACTGAACCTCCTCAATGAATTAATCAGTCGAAAAACAAGTTGAGCGCAAGTTTGTAAGTTGATATTTGTGGCCGCGTGCGTCTCTCTGATTTTATTCATCGTCTTTGACTCTCAGATGCAAAATTCAAATGTATCTGTTACAAGTTTCACCAGTAATAGTTTCTGAAAACATCACAAACCTCTTAAACAACTTTTTTATAATTCTTGGATAATTGTTTATTTTTTACCATCTCTGTCATTGTAACTGCAAAAATAGCATAGTATTAGAAAGGGTGAGCAGTTTTGAAAATAGATCTCCCCAAAACATTTTACTAACTTTTACCTAAAGTAATAAATATATTAAAAATTGTAGGAACAGATTTATCCAGTTTTTTAGATGTTGTGTTAACATGTCTGTTTGGTGATTAAAACGTTATTCAAGCTTTTTAAATTCTGTAACTTTTTAAGACTAACTTAAAAATAATTTGATTATATATCACATATATTAAATCTGAATATAATTCATATAAATATCAAAGAGTCCATCGCAGAATTATATAAAACAGAGTCATACCAAACCAAGAACTAAAAATTATATAATTCATGTCAACATTTATGACAATCAACATAAGCATAACAAAAATGTGAACTTTGCAAAAACCAGCGGTGATATTTTTCAAACATTATTTGAACTGAGCAGCAGGGAGACACATGTGGACCTCTGTGGTCACCCTGATTATCTTATTCATGGTTTTCCATTAGCAGGAGGGCTATCCTCCAGCGGGAGACTAGTCTGAGTACTAACCTGAGATCAGGTGTCTGACTTCTGACGTAGATTCTGTCAGAAACGTGTTGTCACCTGTTTTTCATGACGTAGGTGAAGATGAAACAGAAGAACAGAAATGATTTTGCAACATGCAGCCAAACAAAACTATGCAAAACTATCAAGCATTTAAGGTTTTAGGTTTTCAGCTCTTCAGAAATGTAACTTTTAGATATTTCTAATATAAATACACAAAATATGCCGCCATGTTCTGTATCTTTGTATGTACAGTAAAGGTGTCCTGGTAAAATTGTCTGAATAAGTGCTTGGCGCACTTGATAACATCACACAATCTGTTGTGTCACGTAACGGCGATGACACTAACGCATTAAGACAACTGTTTCATTGGCAGTTTAGAGAGGCTGATGTGGTGCGAGGGGCTCTGTGTTAATCACTAATTACTTTGCCATTTCACAAATGCGTCTCAACTAACAGGAGCTTAATTGCAACACCAGAGTCAGGTCAAAACCTCAAGGGCACAGCAGGTCCACAGAACTTAGCAGAACTTAGGAGAACAGACAGCTGTGATATTTAGAGGAACAATCAAATGTCTAGACTTGAAATTTTAATAACAGATCAGAGCAATAGAGAGTTTTGATTGGTGCATAGACACACACACACACACACATATATATATACAGAGATAACAGCAAACATGGATAAAATCCTTTTTTTCTGAGCCTCTTTTTACACTCTTTCTGTTTTTTCTTCTCTCTTTCTGTCTGAAGTCACCTAGACAGAAGCTGAAGGCATTTCAAAGGCAAACACGTTATCAAATGCGATAAAAACTGGGCTCAGCTACTCGCCAAAGAGCCGTATCACAGTTTCAGATCTCTGACTGAAACCGCTCTCGTCTTGAAAGAAGCTCAGAACATTTCCTTCTTTTTCTTTGTATCAATGGTTTGTATGAATGTCAAAAAATAACAGCTAGTCACCAGTCAGGTCTCAGAGTTTGTGTGCAGGAGACTGAAGCTGTGTGTATGATGGTATTGATTCAGATATTGACTGTTTCCAAATATGCTTTGTGCATTTTTGGATGTTGTTTATATCAAATGGTGTTTTAACCTTTAAAGTGAAATAGATTGTTTAGTTTGTGTTAACTCACGTGCTTCAATGCCAGCCCAGCTAACAACTTTACTTAATGTTTCCGTAACATTTAAGTAATAAAAATGTTACACACATTATTTTAAGAACCTTCAAAATGTCCAATTTTGTAAGACGTTGTTTTAACGTTATTGCTTGCTTACATAGATGTTAGTCAACCATTTTTTTTAACTCTGTAACAAAACGTTTTAAAACGTTACATGCTTTTTTTTTACATGCAAGGGAAGAGATTGAGGAAAATGTATTTAATTAAGTGACAAATTAGTTCATCCTCTCGTTAGTAACACAAGCTGGTTCAATTGTCTTCCACTAGGTGTCAGTAGAGGTCCGACACTTTTCGACAGAGGGTCTCGCAGCCCCCAGCTGAGGCACCGCAGATGCCACGATAACAAAGACAGATTGTGAAACGATGCGGTTTATCCATCAGACGTGGAAAGAAGGAAAACAAATCAACTGCAGTTTAATGAAGAACGAAACGGGGGGAAACGAAAGTGCAAATGTGTGATTACCTGTTGTACATCTTTCCCTTTTAATTGAGGGAAAATGAGCTTTATAAATCCATTACTTTGGGAACGTCTCGCAAACGCACAGACCGAACCTGAACGCTATAGATGGAGGTGCATAAGTTTACCAGTTCAATTCAGGCTCATCTGTGGTTTGTGTAGGTCTGTAAAGTGAGTCGATGGCTCGTGCACGAGCTCGGGTGGGTTTCGGGTCCACCGTTTCTGTACATCAGAGCTGCTTTCGTAAACGATGGGAACGATTGAGTTTCGACAGCATGAATGACTGTAATCCGTTTTCCTCTTTCAAGTAAATTCCCCGCTGTGTTCATTCCGCCCCGTTCCCAATAATAACACGCAGGTAAATGAATCTATAAGACGGATAATGACGGGATCGTTCCGGAACGATTCGAGAGGATGATGTTGTGAATGACGCATTTGCTCATCCGGAGACGCAGAAAAGCCGGGAAGAAAGTCGACAAGCACAAAGTAACTGCTGGTTTCATGCATTAAACCCAGAAGCTTTAAAGCCTGGAAGGTTTTACGGCTCTATTGCGCCGTGATCCGGGTTTGTACCCAGCGAACCGTTCAATGTTGCGAGGACGTTTCCGGAACGTTTCCATTAAGCAACAGAGGCGTTGCACATGTTACTGAACGTTGTAGGAACTTTTACATTATGAAACGTTTCGAAAACGTTTAAGCAAGAACTTAGGTATAACGTGTGCGTGCGTGTGTGTGTGTGTGTGCGTGTGTGTGTGCGCGTGCGTGTGTGCGTGTGCGTGTGTGCGTGTGTGTGTGAGCGCGCGTGTGTGTG
>JBAJNP010004596.1:0-32818 GCA_036877545.1 Yasuhikotakia modesta | reverse complement strand
CACACACACACACACACACACACACACACACACACACACACACACACACACACACACACACACACACACACACACACACACACACACACACACACACAGCTTATTTGAGGAATACAAACACAAAGAAAATATTTATGCAGACTCTTGTTTAATCTTGTAAACAAGATGGGTAAAATACTGCAGAAGTCGCTAAAAGCAAGATGAGACTTTTGTCTAATAAAATAAACATAATTTGTATATAATTTATTTAAAAATGTACAGCAGAGGTTTATGTTTTCAGTCACTCAGGTTTAACTCCCTTAATCCAATAATAATGGCAATAAAACTCCCATAACTCTAAAAATAATCCCATAATTCTGTTTTATGTCACTGAAGATTCATCTCAACCAGGCCTCAGCTGCTAGTGAGCTAAGCGCTGTTCGCTAATCCTATTAGCTTTATACAATATGCTGTGCAACAAAACAGATTTGATCCTCAGCGCTGCTGAAGTCCAACATTACAATTTTACTTTCATTTTAAAAGATCATCCAGGTTTTCGTTCTATAGACGTTTTCTGCTTGAGTAACGTAATTGACTGCAGACAACAGAGATCACTGCGGTTCAAGGCTGGAGAAAACAGCTGGCGAGAAATTGAGGTTTATCTCTCTGTTGCTAAAGTCCTGCTAGCGATTCATGCTAATGGCACGTGTAATTAGAGCTTATCTCAGAGACGCATGACCAAGTGTTCTTTAATGATGGCCACATTTCTGTCCTACGGCTGCAGGGCTTTATAAGATGACTGGAGATGGAGATATGACACAGATGTGGACTCATGAAGACCACGTTCTAAACTTCTCAAATGTTCTTAGCAACAACACAGACGAATGAAACCACCCGGTGAATCAGATGACAGATGTTTTGTGATGCATCTTACCTTGTTCTTGAGTTCTCTGTTCTGCAGCAGTGAACACAAATCACAAACACATCAGCTCTGATTTTACAAGACAAACCTCCGGCTGACCCGAGGTCAGTTTAAGTTTCACAATTCACACAGCAATTATAAATAATCTGGGTAAGTATGAACGATTATATCAGACTTCAGTTTTAACTCGCTGTACTTTACTTAGGGGACGGTAAACACATGTTTTGCTCAGGGCTACTGTATTATTAGTTACAGGGCTTGTCTCAAATCAACACCTGTATTTATGCTTACCCATGTATTTGGCTCTTTCCTCTCGTCTCTGCTTGGCCTGTTTCTGACGCTGTTCTGAAGTTACTACATCTGTTGAGGGACAAAGCAAAAAAAAGCCTTTACAAAAACTTTACATTAAAGAAATATGATGCAAATACATATACACACACACACACACACACACACACACATAAATATAGAACCTATGCATATTGTATATATTTGTATATTGTATAAGACACATATATTTTAATTCCACTATGTATTTGAATAATATATTATAGATTATATAAAGCAGATGTATGCAGATTTATCTAATTTTTATCATCTAATATATTCCTGTACTTACAGAAGTTGTTTTGGAGTATACAACCAATTTTTACTTCACTTAAAACATGTACATTTTTTACAGCTGATGTTTATATTAACACTACTGGACTACAAATAACGTCAGTCAGGAAAGTGTAGCTCATTTCTTTAATGTGACGAGAGCAGATCCGCTCGATACGTCAGACATGCACTAAGTGATGACTCTCGGTCTCTCAGGCTCGTAACTGACATTTTCCATTTTACTCGCTCTCAAAGGTCTATTGATTTAATCAAGAAAACTGAGACACCGCTCTGTGTCTGTAGCTCCTTTCACTCCAGAATAAATGCGATGAGTCAGGATTTCCTCTGATCTTCTGTTCCAGGATCCATGCATTGCTGTTGCATCTGGGTGTAGGAGCTGTTGCCATGGCAACCAGTCCGCTCAGCACCTCACGCTCACATGCGAACACGTCAAGATTCGATCTGAGACTGGTTTGGATTGCAGACCCCTTTTAAAGTCCGGCTTACCATTTAACACAGCTAACAAATTTATGTTGTAAGGGTGTTTTCCTAATGCTTCCATCACATTTCAGTTCTTTAAACGTTATATTAGCATTACCGTTTCTGTGACGTTTTTAAAACGATCCACTAATAATTTAAAAACAACAGTTCTGATATGTGATGTATATGTAGGTTAAAAAAGTTCCTGTTACTGCAAGAACTGTTTTGATAACCTTAAGAGAACTTTTGTAGAACATTAGCCAACGTTCTCGAATTGTTCCCCACACGCTGGGGTGTTAGTAACGTCATACCTTTTTTCGGAGGGGAGGCTCCATTGCCTCCTGGTGTGGTGGGTCTTGGGTCAGACTTGATTGGTTCTGTTTTAGAGGGCGGGTCTGTTATGAGGGAGGAGTCTGTGATGGTGGTGTCATCAGCTTTAAGGATTTCGCTGTCCATTTCATTGTCCTTCTGAAGCGTGTCGCTCGTCCCCGGTGGGGATGTGAAAGCTGAGGAGAGGGAGAAATTTCACATTTACACGTGAGCTTAAAAGTAACTTGCATGACATTGACACAAGCATTATGTTTTGTTATGTCTTGACATAACAGATCAGATTCTTTTCAACTTTTGTAACACAACTGAACAACATCCATCTGTAACATCTCATGTCAAATTTATAACCTGTTACAGCCCAACCAAATGTTTTCTGATCAAGTGCATTGTAAACAAACAACCTCTGACCTTGTGTCAGTCATTTATACAATCACAACAAACGTAAAGCCTTTATCAACAGTTGTTTAACGTTTAACACAGCGGACCTCTGACCTCGCAGGGTTAACATGAGGTCAGTCTGGGTTTAAACTTCCTGTTTTGATCAGAGGTTTGACTGTTTCTCCAGTTGTTTCTGGGATTGGTGAGTTTTGTGTCTTTGATTTTGCAGCTGTTGTCTTCCCACGCCAGACCTCATGGCGTCTGTGACAGGAAGACAAAAACCTCACTGACTACAGACACACGGCTGTTCAGAGTTTTGCTACTGACTGCTGTTTAAATCTGGTCTATAATACACAGTAACTCATATTGCATCTTCATCCAACATTTCCCATGATTCCCAAAAGTTCCCTGGAATATCATTCTGTACCATGTGATGTCATTAGTGTACCATGGTACCACAGTACGTTTTGTAACGGCCTTAATTTTTAGTAAAAACAAACAAAAACTCATTAAAAACCAGGTAGCTGATTGAAAAATATTTTTTGTTATGCTTATTAAATCTATAAGTCTTTCACATCCTGATAACAATCACAAAGTGATCTAAATATATATATATATATATACATGATTGGTGCAGAGTGTCAAAATGTTTGTCCAATCATTGCATTCAGTGTAAAAGCAAAGATTTACTTACACTAGGTAACTATCTCTATACTGCTGGATATTTCTCTCTTTTTTAATCTGTCTCTCTCACCCTCTTGTGAAGAAAACCACACATCAAAGCCCAATAATAGCTCCCTTACGAATTTCCCCTCCGAGCTCTTTTCAGCTCTCATGTTCCCTCTGCGCGGTTATAGGCAGGCTAATGTTTCTCTGCGCTGCTTTACTGTGACTAAGGGGAAAAACTGTCAGCGTTAACAAAGACCCTCCATCTGCCCAAAAGGAAAACAGCGAGAATCCAATTTTTCATCCGCTAAGAAGCTGATTCGGTCACGCTGATCTGATGCTAAATGACTTTATTTGGGAGGGGGAATTAATTATAACTTCACAGAAGTAATTAGGCTGGTACCACAAAATTCTTGCTAGATGTGAGACAACGCGAGTCTTCACTGAGACCTCAATAGCTGCTACAGAGCTGAAACAATTACTGTCCATTTGTTTGTCAAGTGCAGAAAAAACAGGGCAGGATTTGACTGGACTGTTAAAAAGAGACTTTGGTATTGAGTAATATTATTTTTTTGTTAGCTCAACTGGTAGAGCATTGCGTTAACACTGCAAAGTGGGTTGTGGGTTCGATCCCAGGGGAAGGCAAAAAAAAAGTCGCTTTGGATAAAAGCGTCTGCCAAATGAATAAATGTAAATGCTTTGATCACAATATTACTATAATGCTTGGATGATGCTAATATGACTTAGTATAAAGTTAGCATGACTGAAAAAACGGGGTATGGTATTCACAAGCAAAATTATTTCACAAAGTCATTAATCTGATTAAAACGTTCTTTAAAGAGTCCAAAAAGTATAACAAAAATCAACATGACAACAAGAAGCAAGATTAAACATTAATGCCATTGGTGAGGATGTATGACTGGTGTTTATGAACTTCTGTAAGTGTTAAAGAGTAAAACATATTTTGAGATGCTGCTGAGCAAAAGGGCACCGAGATAAAAACAACAACAGCTGAATTCAGGACATGAGGAGGTTTGGGGCAAGTCCTGGCAGATCATCTGAGAGGCAACGGGGGGAAAACGGTCTTTACGCCGCAGTATTTTGACTTTACACAACACCACAAAGAGGCCGAGAAACAGTGACAGAGGCATCAACCAGCCAAACACAAACTCCTGGCAGGTCCGGTCGGGTGCCGGTCACGCTCCAGTCCAAAGTTCACATGCTGGATCCTCAGGTTTCTCCATCAGACAGACACTCGGATCAAAAATAGACCCGACGCTTCATAATCAGCTGTAAAAGGAGCTGAGAGTCACAGAGACAAAAAACACAACCACAAAAAACAAGTTCTGTACACTTTCTTGTAAAGTAAATGTAATACTGGCATTTAAATGTTAACTTCCCAGTAAACTGCTGTGAGATTGTGAGGTAAAGAGATTAGAGTTCATCCGTTATGTACTTGCACAATGTCTGTTTTTTGTTTATGACAGATTTTTGAAATTCAATAACTGATTTTCGCAATGCAGAAAACCCAAATGAGGCAATTGAGCTGAGCTGGAGACCAATTTGAAGATAACTGGGGTCTTTTTTCTGAGGTAACAACATTTGAGAAGCAGGAGACGAAGTAAAAGTCTCATTTGTTCTCCATTTAATCTCACTAATGAGAGAAAATAAGATATTGGGGTCTAATCTAGTTTATAAGTTCCATGTGCTCTGAGGTTCTGTGAGGGAGACACAGCCATGTGAAATGGGTCAGCAGCGGCGCTATAACAGGTCTGTGTGTGTAGAACTGGGTCAGCTGGACCTCAGGCATGTGGGGTATGTCGCGCTACAGTCTGTGTGGATGGCAACAGAACACAACACAGCACAGGGAGCCTGTGTTCTGCCAGGCATATGAATGACAGAGAGGACGAGCACAGATAAACAACTGAGAGAGAGAGAGAGACAGAGAAAGAGAGACAGAGACAGAGAGAAAGAGATTTGTGGCCCATTTGTATCTGCATGACCTTTTACTGATAAAACTAATAGCACATGCCACATACCTACATTATTAAATGTATTTATTTCTGCACACATTTTGCATTAAACCTAATTCTGTCTGGTTGCCCTTAAAATGATCAATTCAAGCTCTTTAAATTTGTTATGGAACAAATTACAGCCATCAGCTCCCCAACATTAAGACAATAAATCAAAAACAAACATCTGAAATCTCCAAGCAGAAATGACACAGTCTCCTACGAATGACCCACAGACATAACAGAAACTGTTTATATCTGATGTCATCTGCAGGGATAGACTGCCTGCTGTAAACACTCAGATCACTGACACACAAACCGTCTGTATTTACAATTCCTGCAGAAAAACGTATATCTTTACAGCTTCATCTTCGGATGAGACGATCTGAGATAACTCTCTTTCTCTGCAGTATCTCTCTGCAGATGAACACACACTCACACACACACACACACACTCTCACACACGCTCAGATTATCCAAACATCATAAATATTTGAACAAGCTCTACAGTGTTGCCACTGTCACAAATAAACAACGGAAGGTTTTTGAGAACCATGATGACATAAATCTTCATATTTTGACGGCTGTGAGATTGTAGGATTAAATTAAAAAACAGATTTTCCCCATTCTAAGAAAATGACCCACATGGTCTTAACCGGTTGCCCCTGATAACAGACAAACACAATAACTGTGAGCATTTCAAAATCTCGCTGGTAACCAAACGCTCGATGTGTAGCATCACTGCGTTACCAATCGCTCCCCTGCTGTGATGCACCCTGCTGGTCTGTGATGCGACTGATCGATCGCCTGAAACTAATCTGCGGTGATAAATGTGATGAATGGTGATAAATGTTTAACTGATTCAGGGCACAATGATGTGACAAATATATTACGTAACATATTAGTTTGTTTTTCACAGTTCTGCGGTTTTAATAGTGATGCTGTTGAGAGCAAGTAAACATAGTAAACATGCATCTGACCTGAGATCAGTATAAATGAGATAAAGTGCATTTTACTCTTTATGAAATGTGCATTAAAGCCGCCTTTAGAGTGATTTAATAGACAGAGTATCTGCCTGGCTGACAGGGAATCTTTTAAAGAATGCTGTTTTACGTTCTGTAAACGTTCTCATAAAGTTATCAAACGTTCCTATATTAATATTAATTTTTAATGTTTTTAAACTGGTTAAATTATATATATATATCACAAAGATTATTCTTAAATGCTTAGTGGAACCTTTCTTAAATGTTACAGAACTTAAAAAAGTTTAAATAATGTTCTTATAACCACACAAAGCTGTGAATTATCATTTAATGTCATGCACTCTAATGACAGACCGCAAAGAAAATGGCCGCTCTATAGTTATTGTAATGACATCAAATACAGGGATACAAAACTTGCTTTGAAAGCAAAAACCAAAGGGTAAATGTTGACGGCCTAATAGCTGGGTATCTGCTCCAGAACAAACCACACAAGTTTGATCTTTGGGAAGCACAAAATATTAAATTACCCCAAAATCATCCAGGGGCCTTAATCTCAAGAAACCTCACAAAAGTTACTTCAGGACAACTGTATGCTGTAATTAGTGCAAACAGAACTACAACGTTTCTAAACGTTCTGCTTAAAGCAGAAACCTGAAACTTTCCACTCTCTACTGCCACCTCTGTTTGAAACAGAAAACTGCAGGTTACTTACTTTTCTATGTTAAAACCCAACAAAGACAAACTGACTTTTCCCAGGAAATCACCCTGACAGCTCAAACTATAAATCACTATTATAAACTTACTGAGGTTTGAATTCTGATCTGTTACATACTTGCTCATAAAGTGTTTTTGTTCATTTTTAACAAAAATGTCACAGATATCAGCTTTAAAAAGGCAATTTTCCAAATGCACCCAAACAGAGAGCAAAGCTGCATTTAACAGGAAATACTCCTATGATTCCCAGACTTCCTTGCACTTCCTTTCTTTAAGAGTCACATGACACTGAGGTCATTTTTCCTGAGGAAGAATGCGTTGTGTCTTTCTGAGTCGCTTCAAAGCCAGACGTAAGAGGAAGGAACACCACCTACCAGTGTTTAAAACACACCCCAACACCACAAACTGAAAGCCAGCCAGAGAACACGCGTCTAAAATTACCCTTAAAGTCTGTTCAGTGGCACTGAGGAGAGTGTTAGCCTGTTGTCAACCACACATGAACAAATGCTCAACTTTAGCTTGCAAGAACATTTCCCCAATGTTTCCATTAAGCAGCAAAAACATTAAATGCTAGTAAACGTCCAGTTTTTTACATGTTGTATTGACATTACTGCTTGGATAAATCATAGATTAACATTTTAACAACTTAATAATAGCATTTTTAATATACAATATAAAATATAAAGCAAGTTACTGCAAGGACATTTTTAATAGCTTTATGAAAACTTTCAGACAACGTTAGCCAACGTTCTAAGAATGTTCATTGAACATCGTCCAATCAGAGGAAAGAATCCAAAACATTCAGAGTCATGTGACAGCAGTCGGAATTCCAAACAGGAAACGCCCTGTAAGATTTTCACACATGCCCAAATAATTCTCCCAATGTTGAAATAGATGTTTCTACTTACATTACTAAAAAACGTTTTGGGTAACTTTAAAAGGACTTTTACAGAAGATGAGCTAACGTTGTGAGAATGTTTCCTGTTAGCTGGGAAGTGACTGAATTAATATTTCTGTAAGGTGTGGCAGTTGAATGTTAAGGCACAATATTGTTGAGTACAGGGTTTGTGGGGTTCAAACCTGCTGCGCAGCTGTGACACTAATATTAGCAGTCCAGTCCTGTGACCACACTGCAGACAGACGTCAGATACACACACATGCTAACAGCTTGTTTCTCTTTCTGACACACACACACATGCTAACAACTTGTTTCTCTTTCTAACACATACACACGTCTACAGCTGCTGGTGAATCCATTAAGAACTTTAACAACTGAAACTAACAACATATACAAACACAGAGAGATTTAAACAAACATACGGTCCAAAATGTCTTCATGTCTTTAAACCCCACAACTTCTAGCCAGTTCCTCAAAGCAGCCAACATGAAAACATCACACAAACAAACTCTTGGACACAAAAACTGCTCTGGTAAAGTTTTCTGAGCAGTGAAACGCTTTTCTTTCCTTTGCTTGTTCTTGTCTGTATTATAAGGGGAATTTTGAACCCATCTCATATTCTTTTGTTTAGCAGATACAATTCAAGACCACTGGAGTCTCACCACAAACATCCAACTTCCTTCCTGATACCACAAAGCCCACCTTAAGTTATCAGAACCAAACAAAGGCTACAGAAAGGCTCTATAGAGTTCTTCAGATCTCCTAACATGAATTGTCTGTGTAAAGCAATGAAGAGATTAATCTGGTGTTCTGTATGCCAAAATGCTGAGCAAAGCTTTGATAAATGCCCCTGTCTTAAAATAATAACCCCAGACTGATGTAAAACTGTCTTATTACAGAAACAATTCTGCATAAATTAGCATATTTAATCAATCTTTACACTCAGTACACAAACAATGACACGCATCTGCAGGAATTATTCATAGTTTGACCTCATTTTCAGACGAATTATTCTGAGTTTGTAAACACGGTTTGTTTCAGATCCTCAGAACTTTTCATGTTCCAACACAAAGATTTCACACGCCTCATTTACGTCAGACGGGAAAAAAATCCACTGTTTTATTGCTGCCAAGACAGTCATTGAGCAACAATGTGTTTCTGAACCAGACGAATTCTTACAGTTTAGCTGCTGGACTAACTCAGTTTTGCTAACAAAAGCAGAGTTTTGCAGACGCCGCGCCTCATTATTACCGTATTATCAGGATTACAGATTAAGAAGAAAACTCCATAATTTGTGGGTTCACACGGTCATCTTAGAAAAAGATCTTACAGGCCTCAAACTTCACCGAACACCATCAATTAGAGCTCCTGTCTTCTTCTCAACGATCTAAATGTTCTCAGAATGTTCTCTAAAGGTTCTCTCGATGTTAACAAAAACATTCTTTGCAGTAACGTCAGCAGAACGTTTTTTGAGTAGAAGTTATATGATTATATATTTAAAAACGATATTCTGAAGTTGTTAGTGAAAGGTTTTATAATGGTTACAGAATTAAAAAAATGTTTGACTAACGTTCTTAAAACCAAGAATGTTATGTTAACAGGTTCATGTTAACAGGTTCAATATTAACATTAATGATGTTTCATGGGCCCTCATCTCGTCTTTTCTCTCATTTTGTTTCTCCTCCACCCACATCAGCCATTTCTGCTCCTGAAAACAAAAAGCTCGCGTTCAAATGAAATCCTTTCACTGTTGCTGCCGCTGATTCTCCAGCAGTCTGTCTCGCTCATGACTGATCTTGCTCTCCTGCCAAACTCCTCCAAAAATAGACAACATCCAGCCTCGCTACTTGCAGAGATTCTTGTGAGAAACAGTCACGACGACAGCAGCAACACAACAGAACCAGCACTGAAGCTGAACTGTGAGGGACACGCCACAGATCGCTCATATTTTCCACTGAAAGCAGAAGCAGAAATATTGTTTCCAGGATCTTAAGTTGTTTATTAAGACAAAGCTTTTGACAACCGTTTGCAGAATCTAACATGGCAACAGAGAACGTTCTCAGAACGCTGGCTTAAGTTTCTTGCAGTAACGTTTGTAGTGAATATATTTAAAACTGTATTCTTAAGCAGTTAGTGGATTGTTTTAAAATGTTACAAAATTTAAATAGCATACATTTTTTAACTTTTTTACCTAATGTAAACAACCTAAAATTGTTAGCTTGCTTTTTTATAAACATTGGCTCACTGCTGTTGGGTAACATTAATGTTAGGAAGTATAAAAAAAAACTTCGTGAGATTCGCAAAAATCCTACGTAGTCTGCTGAGTCGGACGTGTTGGCCAGACATTGATGTTTCCGGCCCTCCAAGACCTCCAGGAAAAAGCAGGAAGTATTTCGTCATTGGTTCTACGTGTTCGAGAATGAGAACGTCATTCAATTACTAACATAGAGAAAAACACAAACAATAGCTTCATGCTACAGGAAACCAAAAGCCCCTTTAGATTTCCCCCTATACTTTTAACAAAAGCAGTTCTTTAATGGTCCTTTTTAGCATTACATATATACCTATATATATTCCAAATGCTCATATAGAAACATAAGTTTTCTTTAAAGCTATACAGACAACAAAATAATAGGGTAATAGGGTACAGAATGTCTTAAAATTCATAAAGTCTTTGTACAGGAGCAGTGTGGTCCCGTCTGAGATGGGCGAACAGTGTCCCTTTGAACAAGTTCAGTCTTGGAGAATCTTGGTGTTGCGCCCAAAACATTCACTACAAAGCGATCAATGTTGTCATACAGAGAATGCTCTGACCTCTCTCTATCTCTCTCTCTCTGTTTTCTGAGTCTCAGGCTACAAGATGATCCCTCCATCGGTGCCGATAAGAACCGGTGTCAGTGGCCCAAACTTCTCTAGTCTACATGAGGAGCTTGTTTAAAGATCTCTCTGTCAGAGGAAGAGCAGACCAGCACGTCGGTATATTTAACACAGTCATCCCAAAGGTATGCGTTTATACTCCTTCGCTGTTGCCTGTTACTGCAGTTCAGAGCCACAGAAGTGTCTGTTTATAACAACTGGACTTAAAGTCATTGGTGTGTAGATGCTGACATCACACTGATGTACCTGTACTATACATCTTAGCGCAGCTTTGACCTTGTTAAAGGAGACGGTGGGAAAACACACAGGTATTCTTCATCCGACACTTTCATCAGCAAATGCAATGACTGAACAAACATGTTTTGTTCCTGCGACTCCCACAGAAGAAATATACTGAAATAAAGAGATTTAGACCAATTTACTTGCTATAAGGATGTGAAGAGACTTCCAACCAGAATAACACACAATATCCCCAAAAAGGCAAAACTACAAGATCCATTAAACATCGTATAAAGCTAAATATCTCTCACTTCATAGTCCATAGTTTCAACATACGCACCAGAACACATATATAGATCCATACAGATACAAGATATAGATGATAAATAGATTCATTTACCCTAATTAAAACCATTAAAACCATATTAACCATTAAAATTAAAACCCAGTTTGGTGCTTATCTGTTATTTAACGCAGTTCGTGTTTCTTGCGCATATCGGCACTGCGTTTAATTCCGTTAACGTGGAGCCTCGGTATATATAAACACGCCCCGATGCTTTTACTACCAATATTATCAAATACACACACTGTTAAACATCCAAACCCTGCTGTGCATAAGAAATCAGGAAGATGGATGGCATTTTTCACCAACATGTTGTCAACAGAAATGCGCAAACCGTTATTCAGGTCATGCGCTTTTATTGTTTTAGCTCCATTATTAACCACAGGGGCGCAAAAACACGCACTACCCCCCGATACAGGCATGCAAACATTAAAATAACATACAAGACAATCACATTGTAGAGATTTCAGACGTGTATCTTCATACACAAAGAGCGTTTGGTGAAAATGACGCGTAATCTGCGCCCTTGGACCCGTGCGCTTCACCAAGGGGCTTTCCGGACATTTTTGGGCATGTGTTAAATCACCGACTTACCTTTTTCTGACAGCGTCAGTTTTTCTTCGAAATCGCTCTCCAGAGCTTTGTTCTCCATCTTGTTCATGGTTTTCGGTCAGTCACTCCATCACAGGGTCCGAAAGAAGCGTGAAAAGAGGAACTCGGACCTCGCAGTGACTGAAACGCACCGCCCTTTAAATCTGACCAGTGACACCCAGTTGAGTTAAAGAAAAGAGGGAAAGACAAGCGGTTTAGTTAATATGACAAGTGCACAGCTAGCTTCTCTGATCCGATGCAAATGTGGGAAATAAGGAAAGCTGGGGAGACTAAACTCGGGGAGAAATAAGAGCCCGGATCCGGGTGCCTCCCCACAGCAGACGAACCGCTTGCGGAACACAGGCGCCGTATGCAAGACGGGCTCTGCCTAGCCACTGGCTGGTACCATCTCACTGCATGGGGGTCACCATTGTGCATTTAACATATAATTTCATAGCTTTCATTTCAAAACCGTTGTTTTCAATGTAGTGTGACGACAACTCAAGGGGATGAAGGTGCATAAACACTGCATGCATTCACACGGTGTAAAGAATGAGGTTTCTGTGTGTGTTTTTGGCATCATACTCCCCTTGTTTCTGTAAGACCCGTATCTGCAGCAGAGGGGTGGACTTGAGTTGGGCTACGCGTCCTTTAATGTGTCCAAATGGAAAAACTGGAGGCGCACTGGAACACACACTGTCCATTAAAATACAGTGTGTTTTTTCGCCTTAGGACTGATAAACAAAACACAGAGATTAATGCAGTCATTGCAAAAGCACAGGCAAACATAGTATCTGTACAATAACTAATACAATATGTATAAGATATATTTTTAAATATCTGCTGCACACAAAGGCCCCAAAACATCCTTTTTGCCTACAAAGACATGTTAAACTAACCATGTCTATGATTAACTGAGACACACCATTAACCCTCAATGCTTATAACTGAGACATCGCCAGTCTGAGACGGCTGGAGAAAACATCATGGTTGCTTGTGTAAGCCAACAGTGTCTTAATGCTTTAACTGGAGCGGTTATGGGCTGAAATCATGCCATTATAACAGCACGAAGCAAATTATCCATCTGCTATATACAGTAACCCTGCCAACATTACCAGCACTACCATAGTTTAGAAATCTACATTTACAAAACATGATCAATGCTTTCATAAATCCATAACATTAACCAAAGTACAGCTGATGCAGACACGAAAATAACACTGGGGTCGACGGGCCGCATGCGATGCAGTCAGGCGGAGGATTTTCTCAGACTGGCTTCCTTCGCAGCTTGAGGGTGTTTGGAGATAAATGCAGACGCGATCAGTCATGAGTTAGTTGCGATCTTTACCCCTGAGGATGTACGTGAACCATGTTGCTGCAGTTACTGCGTACTCTACCTAAAACCACCTCAGTTATGTCTTGCTGTTACACAGAACAACACAACAAAGAAGCTTTGTTGAGAGCACAAAGGTGAGTTTGCGGTCAGGTTAGGCCAAACTGAAGCGCCACCATCAGTTTATTTGTATCTTTAATCAAAATTAAACATATTTCTTTCCCTGGAATGACAGACCCGGTGGAAAAATAAGCCACACCTTCCTTCTTTTCAGTTTTACTTTGAATTACATCAGTTCACTGAAGTCAGTTGCAACTTCCACACAGACTTTAAGCATAAACTGGCTTTGATCATCAATTAATGTTAAGGTGATATTAGATTGTCTAAACTTTTCTAGTGCTTTGGATAAAAACAATTTTCTTCAGCAAACCTGAGAGGATGTCTGATCTAATAAACCTTTAACTTCTTCTAAATGTGTATCAGATGTTTTCACTGAATTGCTTGATTGATTTCTGCAGTATCAGACAATGGTGAGGTCAGCATTTGAATTTACCCACAGCTGTTGAGGATCAGAACAGCTGCGGGGTTTGAGATGTCACCAACAGGCAACAAACATTCGGCATTATTCAGCTCTCATTTCTACGCTGCCGTTTAAATATTTCATCCACTGCATATTTTACTGACCTCACATACTGAAAATCATAATAGACACACTATTATTCTGAAGTGTATACATCATTGGGGAATGTATAGATCTTACAAATACATCATAAGGGAATATATACAGATCTTATATATACATCATAGGGGAATGTATAGATCTTATACATCATAAGAGAATATATAAATGCTACATATTCACCATAGGGTAATATATAGATCTTATATATGCATCATAGGGGAATGTATATATCTTATATAGACATCATAGGGTAATATACAAATCGTATACATGATAGAAGAATATACAGATGCTACATATACACCATAGGGGAATATATAGATCTTGCAGAGACATCATTACTGTTCTATGTAATCAAATTCAGGCCTCTTATGTCTTGAACCAGTAAGCAATTGCTCACCCCAGTAACCTCCTATAACACTTACGCAGTGGCATAGCAACGGACTAAAATCCACTCAGAGCATCTTAGCCACCATTAACAATGGCCTGGCAACCACATCCTTAGTATCCCTGCTAACAATTTTGGGTTGTAAGAATGTTTCCCTTGCATAACAACAATGTTAGTTTGAGCATTCTGGAATGTTCTATTCCGTAACGTTTTAAAAACGTTATAGATAATGTTATAAACGTGGGCAGAGGTCATTTACTGAAGTTACAGAGGACGTTTACAAACCGATAAAAAACCCCTCATGGATGTTTTCACATTGTTTAGATGATCCACACATTTCCACACCCTCTACAACAGCTGCTCTTACCCGGCAGACACCGCTGACCCAGGATCAGCTGCAACGCATCGCTCACACAAACATCTCCTCTGTGATGTGACTCAGCAGGTCTGAGATCAGCTACAGAGGAATCAGAAGTTTACAGCTCAGCTGGTCTTCAGCTGTTGAGACGTGACTCAGACCATAAAAGCTCTTTCTTCTGACTGTGAGATCATGGTAGAACGTTCAGAAGTTCTTCAGAGGCAACAGGATGTAGTTTGGTTACTGTAATACTTGCTCAATCAACTACAAATACAAATACAACTACAATGACTGCATTTAAAGTCAGTAAAGTGATACTGTATATTAGTTTATAGTTTATTCCCATCTGGGTGATTATTAAAATATAATTCATTATTATATAATTCATATAATTCATTATGATTATTGCACAAAATGTTTTATGATCCAATGGCTTTAATCTATTTTAATTTAAGTGGCATTTGATGAAAAAGAGAATAAATCTGATGGACAACCTCAACATTCCCATGATAAATGATCACAATATACGAATATTTCAGTGCTGTATGTTTAATGCATCTATACGACTGAAACATCTTTGAAACATCTTTAGGCCGGTATCCAGTTTTTTGCAGGATTGTATAAGAACGATGTCTTGGAAAAAACCTTTGGTTCATAGAAACCTGGGTGGCAGAAATGTATAAAATTCTTAGACAGTTCTAATTCTTCTATAAGGTAAATATGGCAGTTCTGCGGTTGGTGTTACCTGGTCCCGGTGAGTCCTGCTCTGTCGGTTCCTGCATCCATCTGTTTGTCCCGGACAGGAAGGTGGCGCTGGACACGGGGAGTTTGATTGGACCGTGAGGCTTCAGTATGTCATAATGTCCTGGGCCGGGAAGAGGCGGGTCTTTGGGCGGAATCAGAGGCGGTGCTGACAGTCCCAAATAATGTCTCCTTCTACACAGATAATACGATCATCTTATAACAAACGTAAAAACATTTAATCTGAGAAGATGTGAGAACATCCGAGACATTCAGAGGATTAGAGGATCTTTATTTTTTATGTAGTCTGAGCACTTACGGTAGAATGGTTCTCCTCACAGGTTCTGGAGTCTGATAGGGGCTGTAGGTCCCGGGACCCGGGTTCTCATTTCTCACTGGTGGCTGGACCCGGGCGGTGGTGGATTTAAAACAGGAGAAAGGAACTTTAGGAGTCTTTTGGACCAAAACTTCATTCACTTCATAGTGGCCTTCAGAACAAAGACAAAAATAGGGCACATATCAGAGAAATACATGTGATTGGTTACAGCATAAGATGGCATAAAAATATGTTTTCTATTCCAAATAATAACACTGCATGAGAGTTAAAAATACAAATTTTACTAGAAATTATAAAAACAACGCTATAATTCATCTAGCATATATAATTATAAATGCAAGCAAACATGATACACTCAATGATACACAATATATAGTATGTATAATGTTTTGACTGTGTTTAATAGCTCACAGGGTGAAGGTCCGGTCACGCTGTCACGCGATACACTGGAGGTCCGTCTGGTTTTGGAGAGAAACTCACAGTGAGCGGATGCTGTTGAGTTTCTGTCCACAGCGCTGAAAGAAACCTGAACACAGGAGTAAGAATTATTACCTCATTAACACTTTTAACATCGTCACCAATCACAGAACCTGGAGATAAATACTGTAACCGATAACGTGACACACGTGGTACTGGTTTGGTGCAGGTGTTGGCTGTTTGGGGGTCTCGCTCTTCGCTGCGATTGGCAGGCGGAACGTTCTAGATTCTCCTCTGTTGAAGTCGTGTCGGTGAAGCAGAGATGACTGAAGGTTATAAACATCAGGCCCCGGGTTCCCTCTCTGAAAACTACGAGGAACCCGAGCGGTCTTAAACAAACACAACAACATTTTAAATATTATATCACACACACTTTTATTAAGAATTACAGGGTCATTCACAGCTGAGAGTTGTGTTATTTGTGATGTATTTTAACTGTGATCGTACACAGAAACCTGTGATAACATCACAGACAGATCGTTGCCCTGTTGTGTTGTTTGATTTTGGATTAATATATATAGTTTTTATTCTGATTCTCAGATTTTGGTTTCACCTTTGAAGCAAAGCTTCCGGTTCCTTTTTTGGAGAAAGACGGACTGCTGTCCTCCACAGTTTTGTGTGAGTTATATGAACCAGGACCTGGGTTCTCATTCTGAGAGAGAGACAGACAGACAGACAAGAATATATATTAAACTATTAGATTGTTCTGCTATATATTTTAAGTTCATGCAATTCATGTAATTCATTCAGCTTGATTTATAAACTGACCTGTTGTTCCTGAAATCTCTTCGACTGTGAGGAAAATCCTTTTCTCTCCTCGTTACTGATAATGACTGTTTGATACTTGGTAGGAATAGATGGGAAACATTCTTCACCTTCACACCAGAAAAACACATTATAAACAAACAGCAAACTCTGATTCACTTCAATCTCAGCAGTTTTACTCGCCTTTATTCCGTCCTCTGTGTACTTTACCCATCCTGTAAAATCACACCATTATCTATAGGAGAAATAAGAGACTGTCAATAACATACATGCAAGTTTCAAGTGAACTTAATAGTGCAACTAGTTCACTCGAGGTTGTCTTGGCAACGTAAACAATCGTGCTTTAACCACATCAGCTCAGATTTAAAGCATTAAATGCAGATATTTTATTTGATTTAGACTATTTAACAACAATAAATTAGATAAGAAATGCAAACAATATATTAATATGCAAAACTTGAATCAAAAAGTCTGATCACAGTTGCCTCACAAGTAACTTTAAGATGACATGTAGACTAAATATATTCATTATTTAATGTCGTATATGTCGAAGTTTTATATCGATAGTCATATTTATGCGATAAAGTGACTTTTTAAGAGTTTTGTGTCTCCATCTGCTGGCGACTGACTGCGCGTTCACGCTAAACATTACAAATATTATACAGAAACGTTAAATATGCATAAATATAAGACTGTTTGCATTAATAAACACATCCCAGAATATTAATCACGTAACTAATAGTGCTAATAAAGTTTGAGAAAAGCACGAGAACCGGCGAGATCTCGCGGGGACGCGCACCGGCTCCATGTTGCCAGCCGACCGAAATGTATAATTGGGAAGAGCGGCCGTAGGAACCACGAGAGGCGGGGCTTACCGGTCTACGCGTCTTTGCTTAATCTTTCCTTTAGGGAAAATGCCCAAAGTGCGGATATAGTTCAACAGCATCGTGTTTAATTCGTCTATCCTGAACAAACACTATCCCTCGTTCCACGGTGGATCCCGGCAGGACGGCGCTGTGAGGCGGCGTGAGCGCCCCCTGCTTTAGCGGAGGTCACTGTCGGTACTGCAGCCCGCAGCATCTGCCTCAGCGCTTCCCGGTCTTTCGGCATTTCAGTTCAATCATGGCGATGCACGCCAAAGCCGCTCCGCCGCAGATCCCCGACACCCGCCGCGAGCTCTCCGAGCTGGTGAAGAGAAAACAGGAGCTTGCGGTGAATTCACGCGTTTTTTCCTCCGTAAAATCTCCGGCGATGTTGCGCCAAACGAGGTTTCGATGCACCGATGTAGCCGCGTCTGCGTTAGCATGCTAGCACGAGCCTAAATGCTCCCGTTACAGGGACGGTATATGAAACAAACGCGTTTTTGTAGGTTTTGATGAGACATAAAGGTTTGTTTAGAGGAACTGTAAGTAAATTATCAAGTTAAAAGGTCAAATATGTGCTATTTATCTTTTGTTGTTATGCTAACGGCGTTTGCCGCTATTGCTATGGCGCCTTCGGCCACGCTACGTGTTTATAGTGCGTTTATAGTGTTTATTACTGTGTTTATACAACATTTATAATGTGCAGATATGCACGTGTGATGCGAAGCTTGCAGGTTAAACGGCGTTTTAAAGGGGAATAAACTGCGTGTTTATCTTTAAAGTGTGTTTTTCCTAAACTGTGTTTTGTGTATTAATAGGAGACCCTGGTGAACTTGGAAAGGCAGATCTATGCTTTCGAGGGCAGCTATCTGGAGGACACCCAGATGTACGGAAACATCATCAGAGGATGGGACAGATATCTGACCAATCAGAAGTGAGTGTGAACTGTAAAGGTGTGAACATCTGGGAGGAGGGCAGGTGGTCACTGACTTTCTCTGCTTCAGGAATTCCAACAGTAAGACCGATCGGAGAAACAGGAAGTTTAAGGAAGCGGAGCGTCTCTTCAGCAAGTCCTCCGTGACCTCGGTGGCGGTCAGTAGTTGTTCTGGGTGGTGTAATAATGCCGTTATGCGCTTATGAATAATATTGTGCTTTTTTGGACTGTCAAACAGGCTGTTTGTGCTCTTGGAGGGATTCCTGATCACATGAACGAGAAACGTGAGTTTTTGTTTTGTACAAAAGTGTTTTATTCTGTCATAAATCTGCCTGAAGAGTTAAACCGGCTTTGTCTCGAAACCTAGCCAGCTGTCTACCTAGCAGCTTTTGTGGGTTCAGCAAAATTGGTTTGCTGGTTTCAGTTTATCTTGTGTTCTAATACTTCAGATAATAGTTTGGTTTTGATAAACCTGGTGGTTTGTTAAAGGTTTACCCTGTTCTTTACTCCTGTAGGGGAGCCCGGCAGCGGAACAGAGAGCGACACCTCCCCTGACCTCCAGAACCAGGAGAACGAGCCCAGCCAGGAGGACACAGAAGAAGGAGATGGAGCGCTGCAGGACCTGAAACCTCAGAAAGCTGCTTCCTCCTCTTCTGGAAGCCACCACAGCAGCCACAAGAAGCGCAAGAATAAGAACAGACACAGGTACCTGATCTTCAGCAGGGCCCTGGAGTCCTAAAATCACAGGCTTTCTAACCTACAGCATCATTTGTCTGACGCTCACAGCCTCTGGTTCTGAACTGAATGTGATTTGATTTGTTTGCTTTGTTTCCTCACAATTCAGGTTTCTAATAATTGAGTCTGAAATTTAAAACGGACTCCTTTTGAGTTCAGTGTTTTTCTGTCCATTCCTCTCTAGAAGAAGATCTAAACATCTTATCTAGAAAAGTAAAATGAAGAAGTTTATACTGTTGCTGTTTTTGGGGAGAGATTAAGTTTCATCAGATCAGGTGGAAATGATTAAACGGCTTTTGTTGGCATTGGATGCAGTTTATAACAAATATCATTCCTCCATTTTTTTGGCCTATAATTAACAACAAAGTTAATTATAGGCCTGAATTTATAAATGGTTTATGTTGTAGAAGCATTAATGATTGGTAACTTTTCAGATGTGGCATAATGTTTTTTTAGCCCCTTCCAACCCCTCTTTTAAAGTGTTCTTTAGCCCCCCTTTGAGGGTCTTTTTCTATGATTTGTATGACTGAAAGCACTATTTAGGGTCAGATTGTTATGTCCGGGTTCAGAGTTGTTTGGGACGGAGTCTGAGATCTGATCATGTGTTCCTGACTGTTCCACTGTGGAATTGTGGGATTGATGTGTGTGGCACTAACCTCTGATGCTCTCTTCCTCTTTAACGCTGCCCCCTTCAGCCCCTCTGGCATGTTTGATTATGACTTTGAGTAAGTCTGAATTTTACTTCCTGTCTCGCTCCCTTTCTGTCTGGTTTCCTCAGTTCTGTGTCTGTTAGCGGTGTAGGCCGTCCGTGTCGAGTGAGTGAATGTTGGGATGATTCTCTGGAGATTTGCTGGCGTTTTGTTTAGGCTGCATGTTTATGGTGCTGATAGTGGCAGTTTGGGTCGGTGCATGCCGGGATTAAATCGGGCTGATGGTGTTTTTGGTTGTTTTTGTGTTGCATGTTTTAACTGATTCGTTCTCTGTGCAGATTTGACATGAAGATGAACAAGAAGCCAAGAGCGGTGAGTTCAAAAACTCTTCTGTTGTCACAGATATCAGCCGTACATGAAGTAATGATGTGTTTGTTTTTTGTAGGATTACTCAGCCTGACTGAAGCCGACACGGACATCCAGTGAAGTCAAACCTCTGATCTTCTCATCTTCAGATCCTCTCCAGTCCAGAACATCTGGCTTTTTCCATCTCTTTGTGTTGTAGTCTGACTGTAGTGAAGCTGTCATGTGTTTTATATCCTGATGAAGATCTTATTGCATGATGTTTGTCACAGATGTGAGTTTACAGCCCTTACTGCTGGACTGCTATTTATGATGTTAAATGGACGATGCATCGATGTATCCAAACATTCATACTTTTCTTAGAAATCAGTTTTGTTTGTATAGTTCATGTAAAAAGTTGGTCATTATTGTTGTTGGTTTTTTTTTTTACACCATCCTGTTTTGAATAAAACTGAAATGACAATTTATTGTTTGGTGGCCGAACTTTCAAACATTTTATTTCATTTGGACAGGAATTTTTGGCTTGGTGAATATTTTTCCAAAATACCATCATTACTCAACGAAAAAATCCACATTTCTTAGTTGCTGTTTTCTTGTGGGACTTTAAAGACCTTTTTGCCCAAAGTTTAAACCGATCTGAATGTTTCTCATGGGCAGGTTCCCACAGCCCTTTAAAGCCCTGCTTCAGAACCGGGCCATCAAAACCTATCAGATTAAACCTAGAGAAACGATCTGACACACTGAAATTCAGCTCCAGAAACCATATATGTGAAAATGATACAAATGTGCTTAAAAAATGTAAATTAATATGTTTCATTCTAACACTGTTCAAAGGGGGCGCTGTGCACTTTCTATTTTTAAAATACACTCTCAAACAGTCAAGATATTTAATTGTTAGGGGGATTAAGACAAGCAGTAGAAATAATGAAGTTTGTGTATCTAATGAAATGTTTGCAGATTATAAATATGACATTCCTGCTGTTTGCTAAGGTTCTTCACACAGACGATTTGTGCTTGAACTGAGCATGTGATTAGATGGAAAGTTCTGATGGGTTTAACAGAGGGATAAATGTTCTGTCCTCTGAGAGTCAGAACACAAAAACCCAAAACTCCATCGTCTCTTTGATAGGAGCAAATGCTCTCATGGGACAAATAAAAGCACAATTTTCATGTCTACAAAGAGGGTCAATTAGTTCTAAAGAAAAGTCATGAGAACATTATAAGGGGATTAGAAATGTGTGTTATTCTTAATGTCTGAAGACTGAATCTTTATGTAGGATATAATGTATTCAAAGACAAGATATATGCTGAGAATATTCTTGTATTTAAATATTAAAACGTCTGCATTAGGACAAAATCTATTTGCAAACTTTGGTTCTCAAACGTTAGTGGAACGTGTCCCTAAAGTTCACCTGTGGTTCCTGCCCTAAACTGCTGCAAACATCTTGACATCAGTAAGATGGAAATTCAGTCACAAAATGCAAAATTCCACAATATCAACTTTTTTGGAAAACTGTTGAGCGGATCTCCAGTTTCTATCGGCAGTGTGTGGAAAGAGAGCGTGTCACTCATCAGTCATTAGCTTGTGAGGTCACTACCTGTGTTTCCTGCACTCCGGAATTCCATTTCCTGCTCTGAGAAACTCACTGGATAATTCTGGCATCTGTCATTTTTTGGGAAGTGACATTTTCCGTAAGTATCTTTGAGAACTGAGTGACCTTATATGGGCAGAAAAATCAGTCAGAAATGTGGTAATTTGGGGCAAAAAGTGAGTTAAAAATAAACATTTCACATGAGATTTTAACAAGCGATGATGCAACAAGTAAAATAACAGAATCTGTTGAGTTTATAGTTTCAAAAGCATTTAAGGTTTTTATGTAATAAAAATACCACAATATGCAAATTAAGTTTCCGCCACAACTGTGAATTTTAAAATGCAAAATGTTTAACAAAGTGGATAAATTTTGTGAGTTGACATTAAAATAATAAACATCATATTGAAAAGAAACAGCATAGATCAAAATAAATCACACATTTAAGTTAAACAGTAAAACATCAGTTAATAACATTTATAAATTCAAGATGTAAGAATGAACACACAAGGCATGCACTGGTGCTTTTAAAGTACATTATAGTGTAAAATAAAGTCAGACGTATTTTCTGTCCACATACTCAACATTAATGGAAAGACAGATGTGGGTCAGTTTGTGTTTTGTTCAGAGGTAAATTTTATTGAGGAATGTTGCTATTGGAGACAATGTAAAGTCCTGAAGACTATGCAAACACTGGACTGGGTGGAAATGACTAGAATTTGAAAGCAAAACTATGCAAAAGATGTTTGTAATGATAAAAAACAACAGCATCTATTACTCCTGTACACACGCTGAGCTCATGTTGTTTGAAACTAAAATATCTCCAATTTAATATAAGCTTAAATCTTTTGCCATGCAGTTTGAGGAAAGTTTTCTTACAGATTCTATTGTACATTTCATATATACATTTTTGTACTTATATAACAGATGCAGAAATGAGCTGCGAGTTATTTGTCGTTGCAGGTTTTACAGAGAATGTTTGTTCCTTCCTGGAAGAATCCGGCTCCCACCAAAGACACTGAACATGAAGAACACTTAAAACACGGCTGATGCCACTGGCGGTCCTCAAACGACACATACTTCCCCTCCCCAAAACCTGAGAGAGACACAGAGAGAGAGAGAGAGAGAGAGAGAGAGAGAGAGAGAGAGTGAAACAGATTGAGGGAGAATGAGACACAGAGACAGACAGAGAGAGAGAGAGAGAGAGAGAGAGAGAGAGAGAGGAAGAGAGTGAAACAGATTGAGGGAGAAAGAGACACAGAGACAGACAGAGAGAGAGAGAGAGAGAAAGAGGAAGAGAGTGAAACAGAGTGAGGGAGAGAAAGAAAGTGGTGGAGAGAGAGAGAGAGAGTGAGTGAGAAAGAGAGAGAATGCTTACTTTCCCTCATGTTGTTCTAAACCTATATGACCCCAACCTACAATTTTAGGATGTTAGAATGTTTCCTAATGTCTCCATCAAGCCACAAAAATGCTAAAAATGTTAGTTTGAAAGTTCTAGAAACATTCAGACTGTTGTTTTTAGAAGATGCATTAATGTTGCTGGTTTTGTAACTCTGTAATGTTTTTAAAATGTTATATGTATACATACATATAATTTAGATATATAGTGTATGACCTGGTAGGTATGAGACTCTCCAGTGTGAAGAGATTTCACACCAACTGCAAGTCATTGTGGGCCACAGCCGTCCGCTTCCAAACACACAACCCTGATTCTCTTCAGCATTTAAAGCAAACAGGACAGCTGTGTGTCTTCTAACAGAGCGTCTCTGTTAGCAGCTGAGCGTGGGATGCGTTTTATTACACAGGACACACACTCACACACTGACCTGTGATGGGTTTGTTGCACCCTACACACTTCTGAGCGTACAGGTTACTGAAGCACTTCACGCAGTACGGATCTTCTCCCTGTGTGGTGAAGGGCTGCCCGGCCAGCTGCGTCTTACAGCCGCTGCAGAGGAAACACTCTCTGTGCCACGGCTCATCTCTGTACGTCACACCACCCTGAACCAAAACCTGTGACACACACACACACATATATATATATATATATATATACACACACACACACACACACACACACACACACACACACACACACACACACACACAGTGACTTTAACTCACAATTCAAACCCAAAACATAAAATAAAACATCAATCAGAAGCATTTGATCATTATTTTCTATAATCTCACCTATAATAATAAAAAAATCTATGCATATAATCTAAGAAATAAGAATAGAAAGTTTATTTAAAAGTAAAGTTTTTAAAATGGTATACATTATGCATTATTCTTAATGTTAAAAGCAAAAAGTTTGTTGTATTATGGCACCTGTTTGCAGTGAGCGCAGCGTGGGGCGTAACGTCCCTCGTAACACGGCACACAGTAATAATCGCCCTTGTCTGGGATGAAGGCCTGAGAACCGATGGGCTGCTCGCACCCGCAGCACACGAAACACTCCTCATGCCACGCGCACCCGCCGTACTCCAGCTGTTTCGAACCTGAGACAGTCAGAGCAAAAGCTGCTTTAAAGCTGCATGACATCCGACTCGCTACTGCCACCTCTGTTCAAACCACAACACTGCAGGCTATGTTACCTACTTCTCATTAAGTCAGACGAGGACAAACTGATTTTCTGGGACTCAGACTGAACATTATACAGTTTCTGCTGTGAGAACTGATCTCATATTAACTTTATTGTCATTTTTAACCACAAAACAATTGCACACATTGCAGCTATAATATTAAAGCAATATAACTCAAATAAACGTTTATTTGTTCATTTTTTCTGAGGGACATTTTCAGTCATGTTACATCACAGCACTTCATCTCTAGTTAAATCAGTAAATGTGCTTTAACTTGTTTACCAGCCAGCAGATTTTTTTGTTGTACTTCATGCAGTTAAAGGTTTTACTGTATCTGGTTGTGGGTGGCTGAGCGTGTCTGATAAGCAAACAGTAGCTACAGAGAAGCAATGAGAGGTCTCGTCACGTAGCTATGGCCGCGTCTGAAGAATGCACACGTGGGTCGTATTTTGCCTACACAAATATGTGCCGCTCACATTTAGGTTTGAGCTGCCCTGGTTCTACAAAAGACTTCCTGCGGGGGAGTTTGGATTCTTGGAAAAATGGTACAACGGCTGGTATTTCAAAAAAATGTTTTCAGTGTAATGCTGGAATCTGGAAAGCATGTTACAGATTCAACATACAGGTTGGGTGGGAAAATGGTACATCTGATCTTTGTACACGGTCTTTTATTTCACTGGCGGTGGGCGTAAACTCGCCCTGAGAGCGACCGCGACGGCTAATCTGTTTCAAATGAAGGAGAAAGGAGAAAACTGCCATTTTCAGTTTGTAATTTTATCCTTTTGGGGCTTTCAGCGTCTCTCGTTTGTCTCTAAAGAGCTCCAGGGAGAATCAGGCGACAGAGAGTAATTATGGGTAACGTAACGCCGGCCGCTGGCGTCGGGCCTGAGGCGTGTTTGTGAGGGTGGCCGCAGGGCTGTCTCAGCTGAGCGTGTCTGTAATCAAACTGTATTATCTGTACTGTCGCACCCCGCCGTCCAATCTAAGCTCATTATTTCAGTTTCTGTGTCAGGGTGAGAAACAGATCAGAACTGGTCAGATTAGAACCGGCAGGGATGTGAGAACATTGAGGAATTATGTTACTATTTGTGGCGTATGTTTTTGTGTGTGTTTATCTGCGTGTTTGTGTGTGTGTTTTTTTGTATTTGGAGGTGTGTGGGGTTTTGTGTGTGTGTGTGTTTAGACTGTACCCGGCATCACAGTTTTGCTGCAGGCTGCACATTTGGAGGAGAACTCAGAGCAGTAACAGTCGTTGCACACGAGAGCTTCGTCCTGACAGGTGAAAGACTCATCAGCCAGAGACCGTCCACAGCGCGAGCAGTGAAAACACTCTTCATGATAGTGTCTGTCCTCATAATACAGCTCCTGAGGACACACACACACACACACGTCACATGACAGGAAACATTGTGTATGACAAGAACATCTGACTTCAATCTAATAATGTTTTTAAAAAAGTGCTTCAATTTGTCCTTAAAATTCATTCATTTTTTATTAAATGTTATATCTCTTACCAAAAATCGTATTCAACACATTATGCAACACTAAGTTGTTAGTGGAACGTTTTATAAATGTTACAGAATTAACAAACTGTTTGAATAACGTGACCTGTGATGGAAAAACGTCTTTACTGATATCAGTATAACCGGCCTGCAGCTGAACTGGATGCAAAACAGGCACCGTAACAATGTTTTCATGTTTTCATTTGAGAATGCATTGTGGCTGACGTGCCCCTCGGTCTCGCGGACTTTAGGTTATGGTAAGACTATAACTGGACCCCCCTTATCATCCAGTGGACCACCAGAACACCACATCTGTGTTATATCTGCCCCCCCCCCTCCCTTACGGACGCATTAATACGAAGCTTGAACATTTTAGCTTTTTTGTTTTAAATAAACACCTTTCTGAGGCCAGATGCCTGCAGTGATGGCCGACAGAGATGATCAGACTGATGAACAAAGAAAAAAAACACAGGGGGAGATATTATGTATTTTTCCCAGTAGATCTATAAGTCAGAAGGTGAGAGTCAGTCTGGTGGCCTCTCTGAGGTCTGCTCTGTTTTGATTGGCTGTCCGCTGCTCTGTTTTCAATGAGCAGCTGTGAGATCACAAATCTATGATGAATGATGCACACATGTTTGTATTTCTCCCTGAGGTATTAAATAAAATTATGTCCCATTACCACACACAACACATCTTATATATACACCGCAACATGCTACAAATCCATTAGAAACACTTTCCAACACATTAAAAAAATACTGCACAAATGTAGCCTTTCATTTTATAACGTTGACAAACATCTGAAGAACATTCCTACAACCTCTAATGGTTAGACAGGCATGCATGCTTACAGAAACACAATGTCAATGTTAACACAATGTACTATCACAATGTTAGCAGGTTGAAAAGCTAACTTACCCGTGCATTGTGTCCGATGCGCTCTTTACACTGGTGGCAGGTGTTAGCGTACAGGCGGTCGTAGCAGGGCACGCAGTACGGAAAACCCTCCACCTGGATGTATTTATTTCCATACAGAGACTCTTTACAGCTCTCACAGTCGAAAGACTCTGACATCATGCCCCACGTCACAGCACAGGTGGTGAAGATCTGAACACACGACAGCACAGGTGGTGAAGATCTGAACACACAACAGCACAGGTGGTGAAGATCTGAACACACAACAGCACAGGTGGTGAAGATCTGAACACACAACAGCACAGGTGGTGAAGATCTGAACACACAACAGCACAGGTCATGAAGTTTCTGTGTTAAGTAACATGTTCAGTAAACAGTAAGTGTTCAGTGCATTAAAGAATCAACACCACACAGAAAGGCCCAGCAACGCATACAGACTCTTCCGAGAGATCGTTCTGTCTTCATTTGGTAAATCTTTCTTCAGCACAGTGGGACTGAAGTCTTTAATTAAACAGAGTTAAATACTCTGTGGGTCTCCTGTGTGTGTGTGTGTGAGAGAGACAGAGAGAGAGAGAGGGAGAGAGTCTCCAGGGACCGTCTTATTCTATTTCATTGTCTCTGATTAAAGGATAAAAAGGTCCATTGGGACCCAGAGTCACATTGTACACGTCACGTGTGTACATCTCTGATCATGTGTGTGTGTGTGTGTGTGTGTGTGTGTGCAGAGCGTGAGAATACACAGATTCCCACACTGAACATCACTGTTTGTACAACTCACATAATTTCCTTTGCGTCTGCAGTGGACAAACACATTCTTACACGTTTAATAAAGATATCAGACGTATTTTGAGATGTGTTTGCTGTATCTGAATCTATAATCAAGCTATTCTTAAACTACTTCTGATCTGAACTACCATGCTAGTAAATAAGGCACCGTTGCTATAGTTACATTCTCTCGTCTGTTTTGTGGCATATGAAAATGTCCAATTTTAATAATGAAGAACTATATGTTAAATAAAAATACATACTTCAGCGGTGTGACATAATTCAGAGTGAAACAGAGGGGGTGTGGCTTTTTACACAGGAAGTTGTTTGGACCCAGGAAAGTAGGTGTGGCAAACAGTGCATGACCTTTAAAGGGGCGTGGTTAACAGCTCTGACTCCGCCCAACCTGTCAGACTGATGTGATTACAGACTAAAACATGTTTTTTTTAAAAATGATGTGCACAGATGAATTATTTATAAAAAAACACTGCAATATTCTATACAAATAGAACAAAATATTTAGATTTAATGCTGATTTTAAGATTAAAATGAGGCTTATGTATGTGTGTGAAAGTATCTGTTAAAGAATTAGAGAGTTTTTGACGTTTTGAACGAACACAGAAATGCAAAAGTCAGCCGTTTGTCTCGGCCTGTTGTTTCCATCACTGTTTGTTTATATTAGGAACAGAATGTTTCTCTTCTGCTGTTCTTTATGGGAGTCAATCATGGAACAGAATTCTGATCTTAGAACATGCGGTTCTAAGATGTGCAGATGAGGCACATCTGAACATACACCAGAGGCACTTTAAGTCTTTTCACTGAGACAGTTTTATAGTCACGAGATTTGAAGTTCTCTGACCTTTCAAGATGTTTTAAAGAGTTTTTTCATTTTAACTGTTAAAGTTGTTAGTTATTTATTGTATCTGTCAACAAGCTAACTTTGTCAAACTGCATTTACACACACATTTAAAAGACAAGAAAATACAAAAAAGCTTGTCAGGTCTTAGTTTAGCAGTACTGTAGTGTGAGCGTTTATACACAAGCCTGCTGTTTAAATCAAAACATCATCTTATCAAATACATTTCACAGTTTTCTCACATAATGAAACTTGAATCAGAAGAAAAACTTTGCGTAACAAGTAACACTTTATTCACGTACACAAACTTGTATCCTGGCTGCACATTTAAATAAACTTTAAAGTTCTATGATCTTGGTCTGCACCTAATTTACATAGAACCCATGGAGCCCCAATCCAGGAAGGGCGTCTCTGTTCGGTTCCACTTCATATATTCCACAAACCCGCAGGTCTCTAAAGAAACACGCTGCTAAATGATGTGTACAACCCCAATCTCCCAAACAAAAGCTTTATTTTAGATGTTGCCACAGGTATTCTGTGGACCGGAGTCTAAATGTATTCAGTGTTTCATAAGACAAGAACCGAGATGCTAAACAAACCTCTCATTTTAAACAAAACAGCTCAGTTGTAGTTATTCAACAACAGCATAAAACTCAAGCCCAGGGGTTAGTCAGTAAACAATTAACTAGCTGTTTAAGTATTTGTTCTGTGTGTGTGTGTGTGTGTGTGTGTGTGTGTGTACTGTGATACTTTCCTATGATTTATACGCTACTGAAATAATCACAATTAAACACCTGCAGTCCAAAAGTAAATGTTATGAAATCTTTGTGTTCTGCAGTCGTTCTCAATGACTTCATCAACACTTACTCTAGTGATGTGGAATTTTAAATGAATCACAGATTTGTGGAAGAGTAACAGGAAACGTAAACATCAGACAATCATGCAAGGAATTCTGGGAAATTAAAGTTAACATTGGGAATAAAGCACATCTGTCTGATTTTAGATGCTAAACCTGATCCTGTATCAGTAATACTGACTGATAACAGACATGAGTTTAATGCAGTGGATTTATAATTCACATGTGGAGGAAATTAAAGGTTGGCTTGTTGTTGCAGTTTAAGATCTGTTTCAGCATTACAGACATATCTCAACACAACCATTACATGCAGAAAGACCAAAGAAAAGGCTGGAGTGAGATTAAAGACCCTCACCCTCACAGAAATGACCACAGTTTCTGCCAAAATGCCACAGTTACCGCTTATTCTGTAGCGGCTGCCGAGGCAAAACCCTTCAAACTGCTAACTTGTGTGTCTCCATGTTTTCACCAATAGATTTGATACCTCAGACTGTTAATGAGAAAGAGTCACACAACACACAGAGTGGACTGGCACTGTTCCAGCAATTGTCAAAGCTCAGCGATCTCCACGCTGTACCACCCTGTGGTGCCACCGTGGTCGTGACCCGGGCAGAGAAGAATGAGACGGTTTTAAAAAGGGCAAACAAAGGCATTTTTTGCTTAAAATGGCACATTCCATTCTCAAGGAAAAAAGATGGAAAAAAGTTTCTTAGAAGACCAACATTTCTGCCAGTTTCTCCCAACAAACCTTGTGTTGGGCAGACCAACAAAAACAATTATGCGGTCGCAACAACCCAACCTCTGTTGACACGTCTATGCAGACCCCATAAGCGCGTTTGCTGAATGTGTGTGGAAACTATTCCAATTGGGGCCAAATCTGCCGCATGTCTGGAAATTGTTGGTGTGACATCATGCACTTATAGGGTGGAAAAAGCAAGACACCACAGTTGCCCTGCTGGTACAGAACAGCTCTACATGTTAGTATTAATTACTGTTTTACAAGCCATATTTAGCCTCAGAACCAGCATTCTGTTTATCTCACTGGCGCCGTCACTTAATGCCACGATCCGTCAGTGTCTGCAGACCCAATGAAACTAAATGATGCAGATCTTTAAAGACGTCAAACTCTGGATTTCTGCAACTATTAAGAATTCACACCCTTTAAGAGGTTTTCTAACATCACCAGGACCTCTGCTATTCCAGGAATAGTTTAACATAATAATAATTATATCAAAAATGTTACGTTTTGTCAGCATTCAGTGTGTAACATTTGCCTCTCTGTCGCCATCTCTGTTTAAAATATAAAAGTACAGGTTACAAACTTTATGAGATCATTTTAAACTCTTATATACTCACTCAATAACTGCTGAATTTATGTTAATTTTAACCTATCATGTTGTTCCAAATCCACAACCAAATATTAGAAACTCTGCTAAACATTTTCCTTGCGTAAAACAAAGGAAAGAGTTTAAAATGACTTGCGGGTGAGTAATAAATCACAAGAATGACATTTTTGGCTGAATTTAAAATAGCTTTTACACCTACAGGACTTGAGTCACCTTGTGTTTGAGCGGATTTATTTAGCCTTTAATTACATTTCCATTAAAACCGTCTCATTACAGTTACATTTACATGAATAAAAATGTCTCAGATTCAGTGCAAAACACAACAAGACCAGTAAACTCTGGCTGAGGTGGTAAAATAATGGTTTAAAGCAGTTCAGCATGCATCATATACTTAGCTGCTCACAAAACCACACCCCTCAAATATATGTGGCACATATAATCTTATGAATAAAGGTTCTTCAAGGTTCTTCACAGCGGTACCACAGAGGAACCATTTTTGAAAGTTGAACCAGACTTAGCCAACCAGACTTTGTGCTGGGAGTAAAATGTGGAAATGTATTTTGAAGCTGATGGGAAACTTTGTTCCAGTTGCCTTTGTCACCGAACCCCTGGGGTGCCATAGACACACAGTCCACGAACCTCATTGTTTTATAGAAAACCTAAACTGTACAGTTTTGAGCCGTGTCCAAAATACTGACACCATTGTTTAAACAATAGACCATAAACATTACAATCCATAAACACAACAAACACATCTCAGGTTTGCATTGCAATTACAAACAGAGCAAGACAACAGAAAGCAGCTCCTCTTATAGCTTTAATACAGAGATACAACACGTCAAACAAACGAGTGACTTTAGTATTAAGTCTTGGAGAGATTAGGTGCGTTTTGCTGTAGCGCGTTTTACGCATCGCCGGGAGCGCAAAACAAAAGCTGATGCTCTCGCAATTTTTCGCAAGGGTTAAACTGAATCGTTTTGCTTGGTTTCTAGGGATAAAACGAAGTGAATAGGTTCAATCTTACCGTAGTTTTTGCGCGTCTCTTGACCCGCGGTTGACGCGTAAAGCGCAGACTGGCGTCTGACACGGACGCGTAACTGCAGCTTCCCAAGACATTCACACCCCGCCTACATCTCATGCATTATTACACCCAGCATCCCTGTTTATTCCTGAAACAAACTACAACCAAGTCTAACACCAAATGCTCTTTATAATAATTTGTTAGGAGAAACACCCGCATATAAAACAGATGTTAATGGACAGTAAAAACGCGCTTGGCAACAAACGCGACCCCGTTTCTATAGCTGGTAAACATGCATGTATTTTAAATGTGTTTTTTGGTTTATTCCGTCCTGGCTACTGATTTATCTCTGATTTATTTTAACAAATCTGCCTTGAGTTTTAATTTAGCTGTAAGTTCACCAAACGTTTGCGACTCTGTATTTAATCCCGTGAAACAGCGACACCCAGAGGCGACGCTCGACCAACACAAAAACTGCAACGACAGGCACCAATGAATATATATATATATACAGCTTTAATTTATCTGCGTGCTCTGACACAAAATATATCATAAGTAAACAATTTCCTTGATATCGTACAAGTAATAATATTTATCATTTTTATATCACAAAATGAATATCTTATTCTCTTACAGTTTATTAGATAAAGGCAGGACACACACACACACACACACACACTCACTCTATCCAAACAACACACACACACACACACACACACACACACACACACACACACACACACACACACACACACACACACT
>JBAJNP010004595.1:0-32818 GCA_036877545.1 Yasuhikotakia modesta | reverse complement strand
AAAGTTTTTCAGCGGAGCTGTAACTCAGACCGCGCAGCAATAGCAAACAGGAACACTGGTACTCCTGTTAGCAAGAGTAATGGAACCAAATTCTCAGTAAAACTAGTGAGGGTTATAGAAGTTAGTGAGGATTTGGAGTTAGCAAGCATGATGGAATACCCCCCAGGTTGGTTCTCTATCAAACTCAAATCAGAAACCCGGGTATACCAAAAGAAAAGAAATCAAATGGAACCAAATGAGTTCAAGAATTAAATGGGTTAACAGAATACCAGAAGTCAGAATACACAAAGACAAAACACACTGCACAAAATGAGGACAAAATCCTAAAAATGCAAAGAAACAACAAATAAGAAAAAAATGGAAAACAATAATTAAGCAAACAAATTAAACAGCAGATAGAATGATGATGACAAAAGACAAACTTCATGTCAGCCAAATAATTAGCCCAAGATCTTAAACAAAAATCCATACACCAGAAAAAAGAAACTGCAAATATACTCCAAATGTAGCAAATGCCACAAAAGATAAGGAACCGAACAAACAAAACAAAACAATTTTCACACAAAAAATCTGTTGTTTCCAACAAAACGGAGAAAAGCAACTCAAGGCACAAAAGAAACAAACAAGGAACACAAGTAACATCCAACTAAAGATGAATCACCCAAGGAGGACTCAACGCGGCATTCTAGGACACACACACACTATGTTCTTGGTATGAATTAAACAGGAACAGAACAGCGACAACGCTACAGCAATTAAACACTTCATTCTGCAAGTCATGCAGACAACAGATACAATTAGTTGTATTTGCAGATGCAATTACAGATGTAGACAGTATTGAGTGTTTGGATAAAAAGAAGTCTTAAAAATTGTTGCTGGACTTTGGACATTCATTCACTCAAATTACAATCGGTTGTTGCTGTCCGCTTCCACAAGCAATAATGCAGCACTAGAAATAACACACATATTGCAGACTATGAAAGACACCAATAAAACACCAATAAAACCTCATAATTGATGAGCGAACGTACCGAAAAGGGAACAGTGCTTGCCAGGTGAATCAAGACACTATCCAACGAAAAGCACTGAGCGGCAAAGCCATCTTGGAGGGGATGCAGAAATAGAAGTGTGCTAAGAAATAAGGCGATATTACTACCAGAGCTCACACATTAACTCAGTTAACTCAAGGCTAACCAAATATTATCTTCTCCTACCTGGATCAATCACAGCAGATGTGCACACACCAACCCAGAATGAAAGGGAAAGTAACCCAGAAAGCTGCATACCTGCGCTGCCAGTGTGCGTCACTTATATGTGTGTGAGTCAGCACCTGTTATGAATGTCACGCGTCTCGCAGCAACCACTACAAAAAAATCACATGCCACAATTTAACTCTCATTTATTTTATTGACACCCCGACAATAAACATTTAGAACCCCCCATTGCCCAGGGAAGATGGTGAACATTAGAATGGTAACTGGCTGTAGTTTGTCTCATTCTCTGTACCCAATTCTCCTCTATAGAAGAGCAAGTAACAATTTCAGGGCCTACAACAGGTTCCCTGACCTCAGCGACAACATCCACCGCTGCAGGACCCACACTGGATGAAGTGATAAAGCTAGAACGAGGCATCCCTTGGACATTGTGCTCTCAACAGGGAAAGATGAACATATTTGATATTATCTATCTTACCCACAGGTGCCACAGAGTAAATGGCCCCACCTTCCTTTGGTGCCTTCACTATATAATACAGTACTAAACTCCATAAATACTGGATTTTCTGCTGGCCTTACCTACTACATTCCTGGAGGTAAACTACCAGACCCTCTACTAATGAATCATCCCAAACTAGTTGATCATAATTGTCCTTGTGTTTGTCTGCTGCCACCCTTAGTTGTTTACAAGCTGGGAGATTTTTACAAAAGCAACCTTGTCTGATATTCCACCACCCAGTCATGCACTCTACCAGGTACTACATCCTGAACTTGACCAAGGAGCAAATCTACTGGAAGCCTTGGTTCCTGAACAAAGATCAGAAAATACAGAGACTCACCAGTAGCCTGATTGGGAGTAGTATTATAGCAACACCTGGGGGAAACACAACATCCAATCTCTATTCCTTGAGGCCAGAAGGGTGTGCAAAAGATTATGCAGCATTTGATTGAATCGTTCATGCTGGCCATTACCAGCAGGGTGGTAAGGTGTGGTATGTGACTTTTCGAAAAGACTACACAACTGATGCATCAAACTAGACTCAAATTTCGGCCCTGATCGGAATATATACAAACTGGAATACCCAACCTATAAAACGCCTCTGTAACTAGCACCCCTGCAACAGTTTCTGAACTCTGGTCCTGAGTAGGGACAGCCAGGCTGTATTTAGTGAAAACATCTGTCATCACCAACACATTCTCTATCCCTGACTGCGTTGGCTCTAGCACAGTAAAGTCATTTGCCAAAATTTCATTAGGCCTAAATGCTAACAAATGGCCCAAGCCAAAAGGTTGTGTATCCTATCTACCTCAAACCATTCACAATCATGACACCACTGAGTTTTATCAGTGGAGTTTTGTCAGTGGTTACAGTCATACCAGGCCAATAACACAGCTGTCTTACCAATTCTGTAGTACACTCTATTTCTTGATGCTCATGTTTTTGATATAACACCTTATTACACACCCCATCTGAATGGAAGACATGGTGGTAAACTACCTTATTTTCCTCAACTAACCTGTCCCACTGGTGGAGCTCAACTAAAGCAGGCTTAGAGAGCTGCCGACATTACTACTACTGGAAAAGGACTGTCTCTCACATATCCCAGGACCTCTCCAAGAACTGTGTCAGCACTCTATGAATACCCTCATATGTCCAACAGAATGACTTGGAAAACAAATAAGAGTAGACTGGGTGACTAATGGAGCCAGAGACTGCTGTACTTCAGCAGGACAGTCAATGTCCTAGTTCACAGTCCTAGGACAGTGCGCCTGCATTCTTATTACTATTCTTATTGAAAGTCAAAGGATTCCAGTTGTGCAGCCCAGCGCTGTTCAGTAGCGGCAAGCTTGGCAGAAGCTAGATGAGATGTTCCACTTGAGCACCAAAAATGATAGCTTCATAGAACTATAATTACTCATATTGTGCTCAGAGGGCCGAAGACTACAACTAGCACAAGCAATAGGTCACACCTTACCCTTTTGCTTCTGAGATAGGACTTTGGTAACTGGTGTTAACTTCTAAAATAAAAGGATGGGAAAAACCAGCATAAGCAACGACTGGTGATAACCTAAGCTTACTTTTCAGTCCATGCAGCAACAAAACTCTCAGAAGCATGCCTTCTGGGCTTTGCATCAGCAAACTCAGCCAACAGCCAATGCAGAGGGGCTGCCAACTTAGTAAATCCATCCACAAAACAGCGGTAGTAGCTTGCAAAGCCCAGGAATGAACACAACTCTCTAACAGCCGGTGGACACTTCCTCTGTGACCCTGCCGACTTTCTTGGGTCGGTAGAAACCCATCCACAGATATCATATGCCCTAGATACCTCTTTCTGGAAAATGACCTCTAGATAATTAAGTGCTGCGCTATGGAAGAGACGAAGACCACAATGTCTTCTAAATATAAATGCAACTGGCACTACTGATCCAACAAACAAACATTGCATCAACTGTCCTGCCTCAAGGGGTTACAACAGTACTGTACTGTCTGAAAATTGGACAAAGCATTTCACAGGTACCAATTTCATTGTGCCAGCAGAAATACAACACCCCTGATGGCCACAAACTCTAACCTTTCCAATACTATGCTTCCCTGGCTGAATATTTACCTGACAACAATACTGAATACCATTAAGTTCAGTATTAAGGCCTGAACCATTATATTTGGAGCCTGCTGCCTGATCCTAGTAACACCGGTGGAGAACGTTCATCCCAAGACACCAGGAACTTGGGCACACAGCCTACAGGGAGTGTTCTTAACCAGCAGGACCCAGCACTTTGGCACCAGACTACCACACAACTCAAAGTCTAACTCCACATATCCTATATATGGGATCTCAAAGTTGCAACCACTGACATGCTCTCAGCCCCTTCTATCAGCCGCATAGTATGCAACTGTCCTCCCTCAGTTGCAGATGCAACTCGGGGAAGAGTTCCAGTTAGGGGGGGACATGTTCTCCATCAGGTCTCTAACAAAATGACCAGCATGTTGACAATGCCTACATATAACAGGGTTGCTATGAGGGGATGGATGTTGAAACTGATATCTGACTTAACTGCTTCTCCTGTTGCTTTAACATATCTCTTAACTCGTCAAGTTCTAATCTTACCGTTGGACTACTTGCATCTTAATGAGATTTCCCCTGCATCCCATACTGAACCCCATATACTGACAGAAGGGATTTACTTTTATCTTGTCCCACCTGGAATCCCCTCCTGCTCAAGAGTACATGATGGCTCATGGTACACAAATTGCTCATACACAAGTTCACGACATAAAATCAAAAACAAATTCAACAAATTGGTCACATAATAGTATTTCAGCATTTGGCATAGCAGTGGGTGGCTGCTGCTTAACTTGCTCCTAGAGTCTCATAAAAGCAAGAGAAAACTCCAATAATGTCTCTCCTTCATGCTGTCTCAGAGAGAAAATGACACGACTCATGCGTGACAGTGTCTTGTTTTGTAGTGTCTCCGTCCTGTAGGTGTCATTGTTGTTTGTTTTGGTTATGTCCTGTTATTTTTGTTATTGTTTAAGTAATATCAGCTGCGCGCAGCCCAAGTATCTGATTATCAGCTGTGCGCAGCTTGATTGTTTTGTGTTCTTAAGAAGCGCTGCGACATTATAGATAGATAACTCCCAATAGATAACTTCCATGTCTTAGTGATGAGCTCCTAGGTCTTTACAACATTTTAAAGTTGTGCTATGACATTGAATTGACAAATGAATTACTGAAGAGTACCAGGAAAATTGTAAATAGGTTTGATAAAATAATTCAATATGTGCACATTCATTTATAATCATGCCTTTTAAAAGTTATGAATTAAACCAGGCTTAGATCTACATAGATCACATAATTATAAATTTGTAAAAGCTTTTTGTCTTGAGGAAGCCTGTTTGTCAAGGCAGCAAAGGCTTTGCAGCTTAAGAGGATGTTTGTTCTGAAGACAGTGTTTTCCTCAAAGGCTGCACAGAGCCCCAAGTGGTGCTTCTGTTTTTTTCACCATCCCAGGTGTTTTTGGGGGCAGCACCTGGTGGCTCACCTGTCCAGATTTCTTCTGCCAGGTCCCTGTTTCAGACTAAACAGGTAGACAAGATGGTACCTCTTTTTGGCTGTACAAAAGCTTCTGCCCAGTACATCCCAATAACTGTTAAGTACAGTAGAGAGATGGTACAGAATTTAGTCACCTCACTTCAACAGTGTCTTGCTGACTATAGTATTAGGAGAGCAGCATTTAGTGTTGGCCAGAGAACTACAACCAGTTTTTTTTTATAGTTACCATGATAGATCACAATAGATCTAAAGGATGGAGATATTGCCAGAACACAGAGGAAGGCTCTCTTGAGGCTCCAGGGCATCCTGGACTCTATATTATACTCCAAGGTATCTAAATAATTCCTCCTGTCATATAACTTTTTGGCTCTGACACACTTTTTCTTACACCTCAATGATCAACACGTTCTAGTCCTTACAACACCACAGTTGTTTTGTACATAAATCACCAGGGAGGCATTTTTGTCTTTAGGCTGAGACCAGGCTGCTCTCGATTACAACAATGTACATTCCAGGGCATGCAAATCTGGGAGCAGATATTATATTAAGACAAGGGCTGGGTCCCAGGGGAAGGGAGGCATCATGCACGAGTAGTGGAGTCCATTTGGCAGAAGCATGGCTGGGTTGAAGTGGATCTGTTTGCCGCTGAGAAGTCTACACACTATCCTCTGTGGTTCAGCCTCCCTCATCCAGGTCCTCTGGGGCTAGATGCTACGGTACAGATGTTGCTGAAGTTGTGTCTGTACATCTTCCTCCCAACAGCCTTGTTTCCAGAGGTTCTCGCAAGGATTTACCAGGATGTTGAGGCAGTTAATGCCCTGTTAGTTCAGTGTGGGACTTTTCTTCAAGACAACTTTCTGCAGGATTTGCACTGGTTATCTTTAAGGTTTACATGGCCATTGTGTCTGCTACCCACAAAGCTGTTGATAGAGCCTCTATTGGGGGACACTCCTTGATGTCTCGTTTTCTGCATGGTATCAGACCACTAAGGCCTTTTTGACACATGCAGGTTCTCACTTGGGACTTTACTATAATTGTAAAGGGTTTATCATTGGGGCAGTTGTGGCCTTCTGGTTAGTGAGTAAGGCTTGTAATTAGTAGGTTGCTGGTTTAATTCTAGTGCTGGCAGGTAACAACTGATATACCCTTGAGCAAGACACCTAACCCTGATTGCCTCCTGAGTGCTGCAGTAACAGAAATAGCTGCCCACTGCTACAGGTGTGTGTATTCATGACTTGCATCAGTAATGGGTTAAACGCAGAGGTCACATTTTGAGTATGGGTTACCATATCTCACAAAATATGTCACTTTCATTATCTGCTCCATTGAAGCTCCTAGAGTCACTTAAGAGAGTAGAGGATCTACAGGCTCATTTAGATTTTTAGATATTTTGGCAAACTAGACCAGACCATTTGCTTAGTCCTCTCTTCTCCACTGCTTGCTATACCAGAAAAGGCATAACTTTTTGTGTCCATTGACAATCTATTTTTAACCACTCAGGCCAGTGTCATATGACCTGTCAACTCGTAACCTTTTCTGGTGTTCAACAAACAGCACTTATGATCTCACTAGATCATAAATGCTATTACCCTGACCTGTAAGGCCCATGCCCTATTGACAGCCTTGGGTATTAAGGCCTATTCTACAATAAGTGTAGCATCATCCAAAACACTATCCATGGGTGAACCTCAAAGTGATGTTTGTGCTGTGGCAGGCTAGTCTTCTTCACATACATCCATTAACTTACAGCTCAGACTTAAATTTAATGTACTGGATTGACAGTCTGTCGTCTTATGATGTTCTCTGTGACATGATGTTTCACAGGATCTGGGGCAGGCCTTCCCTCAGTGTGGAGAAGTGGGCATTAAAGCATTAAAGCCATGCTGCAGAACAAACACACTTTAGTCATACCTGCACAGCCTTAAGAATCTGATGACATTTTGCAGACACACATAAGTATATTATGGTAAATTTCATAGCTATCTGAAAGATTTTACAGCACAGCAAAAAAATTATTTCCCAAATGACAGGAAAGTGTGTTAAAGGTATGGCTGTGTTCTTGTTTTTTATGTGTGAAAATGTGAAAAAAAAATGTGAAAAAAAAAATGTCATGAAGTAATTACGTTAAAGACCAGGTCGTATTTTAGTGCTGCTAGTAGTTTAAAAAACATCTAGATAACTGTTGTCAAATCTGGTTATCAGTTGACCAGCACTCATCAATGTCAAAATGATTTTACACTATAATTTTAAATAAATGAAGGCCAATCAAAAGAAAGCAGGAATTACTGTCCATATAACAGAAGGGTGAATTTCAACAGGGCATTTACCCTTCATGGCCAACAGTAATATCAACCACTGCAAACTATAAAACACCAATTTATATTAAAAATTATTTACATGATTTATGGTGTAATTCATAATTGTTTCTGTGATGAGACAAGACACAACAAAACATTACCAATCAACATGGCCATAGAGTGAATTAATTAAATAAACCTGATTTAATGAAATTGTTATAAATTATTTAATGAAAATTATGCATTATACATTTACAATAAATTCTAGATCATTAATTTTTAATGAAGTATTTTTCTTTTTTTACTTTAACTTTCTTTTTATAAGATCCTACAATTTTTCTCTTTTGATGTCATGTTCATGTCTGATCTGTGCCCAAAAAAGGGATAGTTATTCTAAACCTAAATGCATTTTTTTTAAGAAATACAGAAGATTTTTTTTCCACTCTGGTGGTATTTGCATATAAATATCAGTTGACCATGTGTTTAGTTTCTTCACTAACAATGAAGGACATAAAAAGAGATTATTTTAACTTTTATTATAACAGTTTTGCCCTGTTATAATAATGTTTTATCATTTTAAAAATCAAATGTTTTAAAATGAATATATGTAGATATTTATGTGTAGATTTATGTGTAGCCCATTTTTGCTATGTGGGCTTTACTCCAAAACGCCTAGCCAACTCTTTAATATTTCTTAAACAGAAAAATGTAAAAAAATAAGTGAGGAAAAAACAAAAAGAGAGGTCTTACACTTTTTTGGTATTTCTGTGCATTGTGAGGCAGCTGGTTTATTGGCCTGAGCAGCTCTGCTGTACTGGACATCAGCTGAAACTACAAATGACAGGATGCAATAAAGTGGATAATAGTGGCAATCTGAGAAAAGTTTCTCATTCACATTCTCTCTGTCTTCTATTTAGAGTAGAAAATAAAAAAATCAATATGAGCACACAGAAGTTGATACAAGCACTAGACAGGAAGAGAGAGACAATGCTGGATTCACTAAATTAAAGTGATCAAAATTTTCCAGTTGACACAGCCTGCTGCTACATAAGGAAAAGGGGGCAGTGGGTACATGATGGCCTCTGTATTCTGTCAGAGTGGGGCTCAAACTCGGATTGCTGTGTTGATTCCTTGGATGGGAATTTATTTGATACAAAACTTTCCAAACCAAAAGGCACATGGCGCACAAGAGCTAAATAAATAAACATGCAACAAAAGCCAGGAAGGCTTGCAAAGAGATGGAAGTTGGAAACCTCAGTATGGTAATTCAGATTGTGGTGGTCAAGGCCAAAAAGCAGGCAGGACAGGTGATGAAAAAATGAATTTTTTTTTATTTAAATAACAAATTTAAAATAACAAATTATTAAATTAAATTCAAAATAACATAAATAATGGTAGAGGCTGAAATGTGAAGGGGGCTACACACCCATCACAGTCTCCCCCTCCTCCGGTTCCTGGCCGACATGGCGGGAAAGGAAGTCAGCAGTGAGGTTCTCCCTTCCTGGCCGATGGAGAACCATAAATTGATAGGGTTGCAGAGACAAGTACCAGCGTTATCCTGGCATTAGAGTCCTTCATTTATTCATCCACAGGAGAGCTTGATGATCAGTCTCTAAAGTAAAATGCCTGACCATTTTACTGCCAAACATTACTTTTCAATAGTGGAATAACGTGTTTCCCGAGGAAACAATTTACGGCTAATATAAGCCACAGGGTGACGATTCCCCCCTTCTCCCTGAAATAACACTGCTCCCAGTCCAATTCCTGAAGCATCAGTCTGAAGAATAAATGGTTCATCAAACCGGGGACTATACAACACTGAGCTTTCCTGTAAAGCTCCTTGAATATCTTGGAAAGCTTTTTGGGCTTGCTCAGTCCACTGAATCTGGTTTGGAGCATTCTTCTTGATCAGATCTGTTAAAGCAGCAGCTCGAGAAGAAAAATTAGGCACAAATCGTCGATACCATCCAACCAATCCGAGAAACCTCACCTGTTTCTTGGTCTTGGGCAGTGAACAGGACTCAATAGCTTGAACTTTCCCCACTTGTGGCCGAATGACCCCATTCCCCAAGACATAACCCAGGTATTCAATCTCCTTCTTTACCAGGGCACATTTTCCAGGACCAGGATTGATTGTCAGTCCCGCTTCTTGAATGCGTTGAAAAACCACCTTTAAATGCTTCAAATGCTCTTCCCAATTTTTACTAAAAATGACAATGTCATCAAGGTATGCTGAAGTAAAATCAGACAAATCATGCAATACCAGATCCATCAGTCTTTGAAAAGTGGGCGGAGCCCCATGGAGCCCGAAAGGCATCGTCTTGAAATGATGTAGGCCCCAAGGAGTCCATGTAGATGAGTCCATTGAAAGGCAGTCAATTCTTTAGACTTGGAACTCAAAGGCACTTGCCAATATCCTTCAACATTGATCAACAAAGATCAACATTGCTAAGATATTTTGCGTTACCCAAGCGTTCAATCAGCTCAGATGTTATTTTGCCGTTTTTTGTTATTTTGCCTCTGAGACCTAAGAACACTAAGCACAATTATTTCTGATCAGTTCCTTAAGATCTTTAGTTCTGTTCCTTTTTTTGACCATTGCCTAAACAGTTCAAAAGTTAAAAGGCAAAAATAGCACATTAATAAGAAAATCCTTCTGCTTCTCCCTGATGTCATCCAGATTCAGACAGTAATGTCTCTCTGTGGGCACTATAGCTGCCATAAATCAATGTGCAGCAGTTTAATTGGTGGCACAGAGAGCCAAAGCTGTAGTGTGGCACAGCCCCCCACCACCTCAAAGGCAACCCCTTTGAGGTTATCTAGGTCTTTTAGGCCTTTAGCTGACCCACTGCCACATTTGCTCTGCCCTTCAAGCGTAAAATCGAAACCTTCAATGCGGATGCTTTAGCCATTGAGGTGTAGTTGGCCAGCTTCTCTTGAATTGGAGCTATTGACATATGGCCATGTTGCAGTACACCAAAAATGTTTCTTTTGTGATTAGAAAGCAGAATGATGGCAGGTAAATTGTGCACAACATCAGCCCAGTAATGTACAGTGTCCAAATGACAGCAAACCTTCACTCCTCTGGTAGATTCCTCTAAAAAAATAAGTTATATATTAATTATATATCTAAGTTAATATATAAGTTAAGGCATAAGTTAATATTCTTCACTTATAGTAAATGTATAGTATAGTTCACGTTTGTCATACAATTGTTATTGTAACCATGTGTAACCTCAGTCAGAAACATTAATAAATTAATTTAAATATTGTCATACAATACAGTGGCAAGAAAAAGTATGTGAACCTTTTGGAATGTCGTGGTTTTCTGAGTAAATTTGTCATAAAATGTAATCTGATCTTCATCTACGTCAAGGGTATCGACAAACATAATATGTCTAAAAATAATAACAATAATAATAATCGGATCTTTCATGTCTTTATTGAGAACAACAAGTTTGTTCTGTGCAAGAAGAAGTCTACAGTTCAATCCAGGTAAACAATGCACAAATGGAGACATTTTGGCACTGTTGACACCAAGAGCACAATGAAGACTCATCCATGAGGGAAAGAAACAACCCCAAATGACAGCCAAATATTTAAAGGCATCACTGGAACTTGCTTCTCTGTTCATGAGTCATTAAATACATTTAACAAGCAGAGTATCCACGGAAGGACACTATGAAGGAAGCCACTGCTTACTGAAAAGAACACTGCTGCACACCTGAAGTTTGCAAAAGAGCACATTGACACACCACAGTGGAATTGACAAAATGCTTTGTGGACTGATGAAACTAAGATTGAACTATTGGAAAAACACATAGCACTACATCTGGCATAGAAACGGCACAGCATATCATCGTGAAACATCATCCCAAAGTATAGTGGAGGAAACATCATGATTTGGGCCTGCTTTGCTGCATTAGGGCCTGGCCAGCTTGGAATCATTGAGGGGAAGGTGAATTCCCAAGTATATCAGACAATTCTTTAGGATAATGTGAGAAGATCTCTATGTCAATTGAAACTGTGTAGAAGGTGGGTGATGCAACAGGACAGCAACCCAAAACACCGGAGCAAATCCACAACAGGTTTCAAAAAAACAAAATCCGCCTTCTGGAGTGGCCAAGTAAGAGCCCAGACCTTAACCCAATAAAGATGCTATGGATTGACTTGAAGAGGGCCATACACATGAGACATCCAAAGCATATGACCTAGAATATAAGCTAAATATGAGCTAGCTCTGGCAGAGCTAAAGCAGTTCTGCCAGGAAGAATGGGCTAAAATTCCTTCTTTAATGATGAGCAAGTCTGATTCACAGCTACAGGAAGCGTCTGGCTGAGTTTATTGCTGCCGGGGGGGGGGAGGGGGGGGTGGTAATTAATTCTAAGGGTTCTTACTTTTCCCACTGTCATTTTGTGTTATTTTTAGAAACATTATGTTTGTCAATACCATTGAAGATCAGATCACGTTATTACATTTATTCAGAAAACCATGAAATTCCAAAAGATTCACATACTTTCTCTTGCTCTTGTTCTCCCACGTGTAGTAATGACAACTGCACTTATTTCTATTGTTGGTATATATAGCGGATAAGTGGAAATTGATATAAAACAAAGAAATAACATGAGGAGGTACCACATGGCCCAAGAGGGACTAGGAATATTTCAAGTCAAGTCAAGTCAAGTGAGCTTTATTTGTCATTTCAACATATACAACTGATATAATACATATTGAAACAAAACAACGTTTCTCTAGGACTTGGTGCTACACAGAACAAAACATAGAGGCACGAAAAATACAATAAGGGCTACAGGGCATTACAGTTTACATTGTAAACATTTGACATTCACAGTAAGCAGCATTAACCTTATGGATTTTACACACCATGTTCATGTGTACAATTTAATTGCTATTGTTGATGGCTTGTGGGTTAGACAGTCTGGTGGTGTGGGCCCGAATGGTTCGGTACCGTTTCCCGGATGGCAGGACGGTGACGGTGCAGTTCCCAAACCAGACAGTGATGCAGCTGCTCAGGATGCTCTCGATAGTCCCTCTGTAGAACGTGGTAAGGATGGGGGGGGATGTGCTTTCCTTGGTCATCTCCTTGGTCTTATCGACGTTTAGAGACAGGTTGTTGGCGTCACACCATGCAGTAAGCTGTTGCACCTCCTCTCTGTACGCTGACTCATCGTTCTTGCTGATGAGACCCACCACGGTTGTGTCATCAGCGAACTTGATGATGTGATTCGAGCTGTGCATCGCTGCACCGTCGTGAGTCAGCAGTGTGAACAGCAGGAGATTGAGGACGCAGCCCTGGGGGGCCCCGTTGCTCAGTGTGGTGGTGCTGGAGATGCTGTTCCCGATTCTGACTGACTGTGGTCTCCCGGTCAGAAAGTCCAGAATCCAGTTGCAGAGAGAAGTATTTAGTTCAAGCAGGCTTAACTTATCCATAAGGTGCTGAGGGATGATGGTGTTGAATGCTGAGCTCAGCATTTGAACGTAAGCGTCCTTGTTTTCCAGGTGTGTGAGAGCCAGGTCACTTTGATAGGTGTATTAGTCATTAAGACTACAGAAACAGTATGACTTTTTCCGTAGTATGACACTGATGACTTTTTCGGCACAAGGACGATGGTGGTCGCTTTGAGGCATGAGTTGAAGATGTCCATGAAGACGTCTGTCAGCTGTTCTGCACATTCTCTGAGTACTTTACCAGGGATGTAATTTGTCTGGTCCAGCAGACTTTCGTGGGTTGACTCTGCGTAGAGTTTGCCTCACATCAGTAGCAGTTAGACAGAGTACCTGGTCGTCGGGTGGAGGGATGGTCTTCCTCGCTGTGACGTTGTTCTGTGCCTTGAACCGAGCGTAGAAGACGTTTAGCACATCTGGGAGGGAGGCGTCACTGCTACAGACGGGTGGTGTTGTCTTGTAGTTGGTGATCGTCTGAATGCCCTGCCACATACGCCGAGTGTCTCTGCTGTCCTGGAAGTGACCATGGATTCTCTGGGCGTGTGCACGCTTCGCCTCTCCGATGGCGCGTGACAGTTCAGCTCTGGCTGTTCTTAAAGCTGTCCTGTCACCGCCTCTGAAGGCGGAGTCTCTGGACTTGAGTAGAGTGCGCACCTTAGCAGTTATCCACGGTTTCTGGTTGGAGTGTGTGGTGATGGTCTTGGACACAGTCACGTCGTCAATGCACTTACCGATGTAGCCGGTCACTGACGATGTGTACTCCTCCAAGTTAACCGAGTCGCCGTTGGTTGCAGCCTCCCTAAACATGGCCCAGTCAGTACTCTCAAAGCAGTCTTGAAGAGTTGAGATGGCTCCTGCAGGCCAGGTGTTTACCTGCTTTAGAACCGGTTTTGAGTGCCTAACAACCAGCCGGTATGCTGGAATCAACAAAACTGTGATGTGGTCGTGACGTGAGTATTCGAGATGGTGGCGGGGCTCCGCATGGTACGTGCCGGGGACGTTAGTATAAACCAAATCCAGCGTGTTTTTCCCTCTCGTCGCAAAGTCCACATACTGATGAAATTTAGGGACAACTGATTTGCATGGTTGAAATCTCTGGCGATAATAAACAGTCCATCTGGGTGAGCATTCTGTAGATCGCTAACAGCCCCGTACAGTTCACACAAAGCTTCCTTAGCATTAGTGCTGGGAGGAATGTAAACTCTGATGATGAACAGCGCAGTGAATTCCCACGGTAAATAGAACGGTCTGCATCTAACAGTCACAAATTCCACAAGCAATGAGCAGTGTTTAGAATTGACTGTTTAGCACCATCTCGTGTTTTTCATAAACACACATGCAACCTCCAGGAGTCTTACTGCACAGAGATCTATTCCTGTCAGCACGAAACAACGCTAACTCATCTAGCTGATTGGCGTTGTCCGGCACTCTGTTGCTGAGCCATGTTTCCATGAAAAAAAAAGACACAACAGTCTCTAAACTCTCGCTGTGTAGTTCGTTCGAGTCGAATGTAGTCCAGTTTATTTTCCAGGGAGCAGACGTTTGAAAGAATGATGGACGGGAAAGCTGGCCAGCTAGGGTTTTTCTTTAGCCTAGCACGGATACCCGCCCGCTTGCCGTGCTTCCGTTTCCTTGCACACCGTTTACGTCGCACTTCCTCCCGGTCACCGGCATCAGGCAACGCAGATACAAAAATAGCACCATTTATAGCCAGCAAACAGGAAGTTACCAAAGAGGAAGCATAGAGGGCAGACAAGACGGGGCTTGGGCTCCCTCTGCTGTACAGGTGTTACAGATATAAGTTTCACTTATGTTCTGCTTGTTTTCATGCATTGGGATGAATCTCAGCTTAATATATTTCAAACCCTGTCATATTTAGCATCGAACATATTGTGTTCTAATTTTGTTCCACTCAAAGATTATTATTCAATTCTGGCCCCACTGGGTGTGACCTGTGTGAAGTCAAAAATTACCTCCATCACAGTCACTCTTCTTCCATTTTCTTACTGGTCTTAGGCCCCTGGCACCCCTCCCCCACGCGAAGGGGGAAGCTTCTGGGTCCATCTCTTTGAGAGACTATGGACTTCACTTCAGCTAATTTTGCTAGTCTCCAGAACTCAATGAACTACACCACATATCTAAACCACTCAAGACTCTCTTATTCTCTCCATGCACATTCTGACAATGCTCTGAATCTGATTTAACTTGGTGTATACGGACTTCTCTCTCTCTTTGTCGCTGTCTCTCTCACTTAAACTTAAATGAAAAACAAGCTGGATCTATATAAAGATCAAATAAATTTATTTTACACACCCCTATTTTACATAATCCATTTCCACGCGTCCAAAGCATTTCCAAAGCGTCCCTAAAAGTTTATCCATAAAACATACATTTAAAACATATATTTACCTTAATAAGTTATTATAAACCTTTAAATTAACACCAGCAAGGTTGTGTTCTAACCTTGCTTTTACTCTTCACTGAAATTTGCACACAAGAAGGGCAGGAGGGAGCGCTGTAAAGCAAGTGTCCCAACAACATTTTCTTAAAGGGTCCACAACCTATTTTGGTCTAGCATTAAATTTTGTTTCTTTTCCCACTTGGCTATATACAATTGCAAACTGAGTGAAAAACAAATGCTGTGCTTGCAGTTTTGTACCCTTAATCCGAAGATTATTAGTAAATGCTTTCACGGAGTGAGCCACAAATATCACTTTTAGTGTGTGAGAAATTAGTTTTATAAATGTGTATTAAGTGTTTTGTGGTTTTAAACAGATGTGTGAGGAGTTTAAAAAACAGTGCTTAGCACTGAGAAATATCCAATTATACAAGCAATCTAACATAACATACGCTACTTGTTTTAGTTTTTATTTAACATTTTGTATGTTTAAATTTGGGGTTTGGAGTTGTCAGTAGTATTTAGAAATGTTTAGAAAGACCAAAAACATATGGTGTTAATTTTATTTTATTTTTGCCCTTGGACAGTTTGGTTAAAAAGTAACTGTGGTTTTAAATCCCACCCAATATTTAGACATGAATACAATGTTTTTCCACTGCTAGGTGGCGCTATAGTTAGCAACTAAACAGTTCTGCTCATATTATGGAAACATGGATTATATTAAGAATAAATTTACCTTTAATTTTTTACAATCTCACAGAATCTTATGGGTATAGTTCATGGGTATTCAGTTTTTTTATTTTTTGTTTCCTCCTCATAAGAGCACTTTTCTGATTTATACAAATGGTAAGATTACCAGTCCCTCATGACAAATTAGTTATTAAAATAATTTTTATTGTCAAATTGCATTAAATATACAGTATAAGCCACTGAAATGGGCTAAAATGAATGTTGGCTAATTTACATACACAAAAATACCAGGACATTTTGAATATGTGCCAAACTTCCTTGCACTTTTTTAAAGAAAGAATTATAAAAGAACTGAAAACATTCATGTGTATGAATAATTTTATTCATTTCTGCACACTGAATCATTTTCCAAGCAGATCTCACACAGTTTAGATGATATTTTATTAATTCCATACCATTTCCATATAAAACCCTATTTTTGATAATACAGATTTATTAAATACTTTCTAAATAAAAATTGGACTATCTTATCTTGAGTCCCTATACAAGCCTTGTTACACTGTTGTTCTCCATTATATACCTGACAGCACATAAGTGAACAAGAGCTGTTGGTATAGGTGCGGATATGTGTGTGTGGAAGGTCCCTCATTAGCAACTCTTTGCTGACTCTTTGCAGTGTTCACATAATGTGTAAGCGCTCTATCTCTCTCTCTCTCTCTCTCTCTCTCTCTCTCTCTCTCTCTCTCTCTCTATCTATCTATCTCTTCCTCTCTCTCTGAAAAATTATGAAAGGTAATGTTTTTTGCTTATAAGTTTGGCTTATATACTCTTCTTTGGGGTGGAGGTGTAATATAGAACTAATTGTGAAATTATTTTAGCTGGGTAATTTGCCATTTACAATTCCTCAGAAATGGAGCCACAAACACCAACTTACTATAACTTCCACAGACAAATCTTCTGTCCTAATATCTGTTTTCATTAAAACCATAAGGGAAAATATTTTCATATTAATTAATACATTTAAAATATTTATCTTTAGATTTTAATAAATAATGCAGAGCTATTGTAACTTGAAAAAAAAATCCACCGTATTTTAATAAGATATTAAGTGCAGAGGATCTTAATAGGCCACTGCACAGTATGTATAATACACATACTTATTATAGAGATATTACACAAACATTACACAAGAATTCTCCAAACGGAACAAAATAGGTGTATTGTGCATTTGGGATATTAAATAACAACAATATATCCTTCAGAAAAACACGTCTGTGTCAGAACAAATTTTACCTGGACAGAATCACGTCGCGCTTCAGTTCTGCGATTGACTACTTAGTTCATCTCATCCTGCGCCAAGAATCAGCAAACATAATAAACAGCGTCAGTATCAATGTTTTGTCTGCCTTTACAACCAGTTCGCAAACCCTAAAGCTGATTCGCTAAAGCACATTTGCTTTGCATCTAAACCGCTGAGCTGAGATCAGATCAGACCCTCCCATTTCGAGCCCTCGCCTTTCTGAACTCCCCAGACTGCTGAGAACGGTATATCACAAACGATGTCTGCCAAACATAAATTAATAAAACGTTAGTAAATAAACGGTGATAAAGTAGATAGATAGATAGATAGATAGATAGATAGATAGATAGATAGATAGATAGATAGATAGATAGATAGATAGATAGATTTTACATCTTTTTCATTGTGACTTTTTTCTCGTTCATCTCGTCATCATTGCACAAACAGCTACAAGAAGATAATGATACAATTTCTCTTAATGACCAGCAGCTCCTCATTCTAGCCCTTTGTGATGATATTGATGATGATGACAGTCAAATAGACATTTTGATTTCTGTGTGTAGAGTTAGTTATAAAGAATCAATATTATATTAAGGGGTTACTTTTGTGATAAAGGACTTTAGCTGCTCCAGCTATTCATCATAAGTCTGTAGCAAGCAGATAGGTCAAAAGAAATGATATTGCGGTAAAGAGTGATTCTCCTTATCTTTCTGTAGCAGGACACGCCAATCGATACAGAAGCTGCGCTATACTGCTGCAATGATCAATTGCTGATTTTGTCTTCTGAATTTATTAATAGCATATGATACTTAATAAGGTGTTTTGTAGATAATTTTGATGTAGAAATGGTGTTGCATTGAAAAAGTTTCCATTCCATAGGAAAACAGTGCTGTGAAAGCAGGTGTCACTCTGCGGCTTTGAGACCGGGATGAAACGTCTGCATCAGACCCATTGTAACAATTCTGCATTTAAATTAAATTACTATTTAGGGTCCAACAGCGAATGTAAATACATTACAAGTATAAAATGCCTTTTCACATTGATGACAAGATAAAATAAATACAATTAAAGAAATTAAAACATAATGCAAAGTGTACTTTTGAATGTAAAACACTATGTGAACTATGAGTGTGTGTGTACCGTTATACTGTTATCCAATAGACAAGGCCTAAGACTAAGTAATAACAAACATTGTTATTACATTTGTTTTGTATTAAAAACGTACGATCATGTTCATAAATGTATGTGTCTATTAATAAGAAGTTCGGTGTCTCCGTTAAGGTTCATGTAATATCAGATGACGGACTGAAGAGTTTGGTGTGTCCTGGTACATCCTAGCGGTCGCTACGCGCAATGGGCTCAGCTCAAATCTTTAGCAACTCCCTCATACACGACACGCAGTCTCATACACGGACACACACCTCTTTACAAGCTCTATCACCAACAACCGTCAACTTCTGCCGCTACCTTATATGCCGAATGTAAAAGAAAACGCGACAGATATAACGGCAGTAAAATCATCTTTTCTCTCTCTGGACTTGGACTCTTTACACGTCGGAAGCTGGTTGTTGGGCGGGTGATGCGCCTTTATACCGGACAAGAGGAAGACCGACCCACCGCAGACTCATGAAAACAAACAATTTACAAGACAACACGCGTTAATCTGAAGGACTTTCATAATTTAAACCCTTTAACTAACTTTTTTTCATACGTATTGTGTTGTAATGACGCTTTATCAGTTTAACAGTCTCTTAATAGACATGAATTCGTAAATGTTTGCGCTCCTATGTGCTGGATATTACGAAGAAATTTATAACATAAAAGGACAAAAAAATTTATTTCTGTTGGCAAGGATTATGTCAAGCGTTATTCCAAACGGCTATTGGAAGAAATGAACATTTATTACAAATTTACTAAAATGGTAAAAGATGAAAGTTCATTTTGAGTGAACTGGAGGAACCTAGTCAGTTACTTTCCGCGGAATGACAGTGTGGAATATGCATTTGAAGTTAAGTTTGTAAAAGCATGCTGCAATAAACTCTTGAGAACCAACGACAGGAAAGCGGCAAACCTCCTGTGGGCGTCCAAAGTGATTTGGGTGGATGAAGATAGTTAAGGGTGAAGCAAGTTAATTGCGAGTCCGTCCCTCATTTCCATATCAGTGTGTCCACTGGAGTTCGGCCAATCCAATGCATCATTTACTATCATAATGACACATCTACACAACAGTAGATAATTCCGTTATTTTGCAACTCGCGTTTTTGAGCAGATTTTTTGTTCAGTGGGTCTTTGCTGATGTATGTTAAGGAAGAAGATCTCTTGCAGAAGAATGTCCCGTCGAAAGCAAGCGAAACCGCAGCAGCTCAGATCGGACGAGGACTCACTGCTGGAGCTGCTACCTGTTCGCGGTTAGTGTTCCGCTGTTTTCCATCATTCTGTGCTTCTTTATTTGATAAGCGCATTTAAGCTCCACAACTCCAAAGCTTTGTCGCAAAGTTAATCGATTTAGTGAAAAGTAGTTTAACTCCTGCTACAAGAGTATGGCGTGTGATTTACTACTATTGCTTTGTATTCATTTTCATTTGTGCAGTTTAGGATTCATGTTTAACTTATGACCTTTTATTTTAAAATTTTAACATATTAATCAGTACCAACAAAAAGAGTTGATATGTTGAATGCTTTAATGTAATGTCGCATACATTAAATTATCACTCAACGCTACACATAAATTGTTTAGACCGTTTAACGTGACACTTGTCATGAAATAAACACAACATTGACGACTAACTGACGAGGTGAATTTGGGGATTTAAATTAAAGTCTCGATATGCCATACACGATGAGAGTACGCTCTCACTGTAACATAAATTTAGTGCCTTTATACCTTTGCAGAAACTCCTGAAAAAGAAGTTTTCTTACTCTCTATATATGTGTGTGTGTGTGTGTTCTGCCACATTAATAATGATTATAGAACAAGCGCATGTGCTCATAAATAGTTTAAATTGCAACGTTTTTTTTCCCGATATTTTTCGTTACTGTATGTCTACATTACTGCTTTGCAATTTTACTTTAAATCGTTTAAAAATCCTTACTGTAAGGATTTTTTTGCCGTGACTAAATTTTGGATGCACGCATATTAAAATTTAACATATATTACTACTACAAGCACTGAAAACATTACAGGTGCATTAAATACCTTTTCTCTCAGACCTTTTTGTTTGCTTGACTGTTTATTAGACATGAGTCATTGTACATGTACATTATAAACCATATTATGCCTTTTGATATAAGATTGGCATTCTATTTTTAATTTTAATAGCAAAAAATAAATAATTTGTTTTTACTAGTACAGTAAACAATTATTACATTAAAATTATACTGTAAGAATATATAACTTAATGATCTGACTTAGGCATGAGTGTCAGTAAACCATTCTCATATGTAACAGAGTCATGTATTGTCAGATGTAGTGCAGTAAGAATATTTATTTTATTTATTTATTTTTTAATAGATTTGTTCCCTTTAGATTATAGTCCAGTCAATTTTCTGTTTCACATTATACCCCAGTCATTCAAGACCTCTGCTCTATTTGCCTCTAAGGAGGGCTGCCTAAAGTGTTGTGATACTGCATGCTCTTAACCTTTGGCTGTTAAGACCTCACAAGGGTGTCTGATAAATATCATGGTGCATTTAAGATTTTTAGATGTTCCATTGACCTTGGCAATGTGACTTGCATATGTCTTGTTGAAATTAAGTTTTAATTCTGATCTTTATTATTTCCACCAAGCTCTCTGCCCAGCAAACGGGATCCTGTTAGACCCTTTTGCATGTCCTGTTCTTCTTATACACTTTACAACTTTTGTAATTTTTAAAGTTATCCTGCTGCTAATCATACACTTTAGCCCAAAACATTTGAAATTATTTTAATGAATTAATTATAAAAAAAAGTTCATAATTAAATGCACCAAATTCTGTTACTTTAAAAAACTGAAGCTTTCCTGTCTTTAATAGATCCCACAACAGTAAATTAATGTTTTTGTCTCTTACATTGACTGATATGGACTCAATTTATGGATTCTTGACTTATTTAGTATTTTTGATCTTTCCTAAAAAAAATTAAATTTCTTCACATGAAATTCACATAGATCCTGAAAAACACGTGAATCCTGCACTGTAAACTGTAAAAATATGCAGTTGCTTCCCACAGTTCATACCTGATTTTTACAATACTTTTAGTTGTGTCACCTAACTTAACTAGTTTATTATGAGATCATTGTTGGGAATAATATTTGTATTTATTATTATTTTTTTATTTATTCAGTGTAGATGATGCCACTTTCTTAAAAAAAACTCACAAGTTCATCAGTTCTGCTATCTACATTTTTAGGGAGTATTTTGAGATATTAACACGGTGCTGTAAACAGCTAAATGTGCATTTGCTACCTGCAGTTTATAACCCTAAAATATGTTCATTTATGTAAATTAACTAATCAGCTTGGTTTAGTTTTATTAGACAGAGTTTTGGATTAAATAAAATGCATGTTTTTCTATTATCTAAATTTTGAGGTAACACTAAATGTCCCATATAAAAAACTGCCTTAAATTTTAAATTACAGTCCAGCACCAAATTACAGTCCAGTTAAATTTTAATTAGTTTAATTGAGTTAATTTTATAGAGCATTTCACAAGATATATACAGTTGAAAAGCAGACAGTCACATTTATGTATGACAGTTTTGCATACTAAATACTATCACTGAAGATGATTTTGGAGAGCATGTTAATTGTTAATGTTCTAGCTGCACAACACTTTAGTTGTTCTGAAGGAAATGAAGTGCTTATTGTGGTAATAGCAAAGCTTTTGACTGTTTGTAATTCTTTGTGTGTGGGGGGGGGTTTGAATATTTGATTTACGAGGACAGAAATGTACACAAGTAATGTGCATAATAATGTAAATATCATAAACTAAATAACCTTAAAAAGTAATCTCACCACATTTACACACCAAAAACTACATATGCCAACGTGTGTGTGCATTTTCAGTTCTCTGCATGTTTAAAGTAAAACTATGCCGGTTTTCCTCTGACTTCAAGGGTAACCTAAATAAAGTGCACTGGCATGGCAGTTTCATGAATTTTGCTGTTTTTAAAAAGCTGTTTTTAATAGATTGTGAATTAAAGTAAAATTTTAAAAGATTTTACTCAACATTTTTTAAATATTTAAAAAAAGAAAACAATCAAATAATGTGATTCATACTGTTTTCTGATAAAACATTTTAGGAATGTAAGCTTAACATTTATATTTGATGTTTATTTATTTATTAAACAATTGTTATGGGGTTTAAACTTCGTTCTTGTAGTAATATTTGTTTTAATATAAATATTTCTCTTTTTTTAGAAGAAACCCAATTTTTTTACTATATCAAATTTATAACTCATATTTCCTCTCAATCCCAGCTGAAGGAGTGGATGATTCAGACAGCGGAAATGAGAGCCGCAGTGGGAGTGAAGAGACTCATGTTTGTGAAAAATGTTGTGCTGAGTTCTTTAAGTGGTCTGATTTCTGTGAACATCTAAACATCTGTACCAAGAATCCACTTGTGCTAATTATCAGTGACAGTGAAGTGACTTCAGACCCTGTACAGGAGTACTTCGCTGAGCCATCACCTGTGCCCAGCTGCACCAGTGAGCCAGGAGACAGTGAGGATGCAGGAGAGGGAGGCCACTTGCCTAATAAAGGTGATGAAGGAGCAGAGATGATGTTGGAACAGGGTGCTGTGTTGGACAAAGAGGATGAGCCCATGGAAGTGGAACTGTCTCCTGAGAAACCCATAGACTCTGAAGATCAAGATACATCAGTGGAGCATGATATTTGTCTACCTCAACTTGAGGACCACAGCCAATCCTCTGAGTTAGGATACACTATGCCCAGCACAAATGTTACACTGGAAACACTGCATGGAACTCGTGTGGCTGTGGCCCAGTTTTCTCAGGACACCCGAGGAGCACTAGCCAGTGGGGTGTCAACTATGGCCGTACCTATGATCCTAGACCAGCTTATGGCCTTGCAGCAACAACAAATTCACCAGCTCCAATTGATAGAGCAGATTCGGAGCCAAGTGGCACTAATTAACAGGCAGGCCCCCACACAGTCAGCACTTAACCATCACAACCACAACACAAGTGCTGCTTTACAAGCAACTTCATGCTCCAGTATATCCACAGTGCCTAGCCAGCTCCAGGTACATGGTTTCATTTCACCTCATGTGCATCAGCTTCCCATTAAAGTGACCTCTAAAATAAATGGACAGGTCTCAGCTTCATTGTCTTCGGGTTTGGAAGGAGTCTGCTCCAGTGTTTCACAAACTGGCCCCTTGGCCAATTCTGAAATAAGCAACAATATCACAACAAGTTCACCATATCCAGCAACTAGCTGTAATATGGTTTACTCACAATTGCCACCATGTTCAACATCTAGTAGTAGCAGCAGTAGTAGCAGCAGCAACAGTAGCTGCATCAGCAATAGCAAAGGAACTGGGGGTGGAGTCACATGTGGTATTTCACTTCCGAGAACCACTGCTAGTCCTTTAACACTTAATCATGGAAGATTGTTAACATCGCCCTCCAGCCTTCCCCTTTTACCTCACAGCTCACCCAGCAGTGTTATCTTCCCTAACCCACTGGCCAGTATTGCAGCAACAGCAAATGCTATTGATCCTTGTTCTGCCCTAATGAAGCATCGCAAAGGGAAGCCTCCAAATGTCTCTGTGTTTGAAACTAAACACAGTGCAGAAGATCCCTTCTTCAAACACAAGTGCAGATTTTGTGCCAAGGTGTTTGGAAGTGACAGTGCCCTACAAATACATCTTCGTTCCCATACTGGTGAAAGGCCTTTCAAATGCAACATTTGTGGAAATCGTTTCTCCACAAAAGGTAACCTGAAGGTTCATTTTCAGAGACACAAAGAGAAGTATCCTCACATTCAGATGAATCCTTATCCAGTTCCTGAGTATTTAGACAATGTGCCAACCAGTTCAGGTATTCCTTATGGCATGTCATTGCCACCAGATAAACCTGTTACCACATGGTTGGACAGTAAGCCTGTTTTGTCTACAGTCCCAACCTCAGTAGCACTGCAAATTCCACTAACTATACCCAGCATTATAGGAAGCTATGGGGATTCAGCTAGTCTGACTCCTTTAAGCAGATCACCTCAAAGGCCATCTCCTCCATCAAGTGAATCTACATCTTTGTCTCCTAATCATCTCAATGCAGAGACTAGCATGGTACACATGTGTAGTTCACCAAGCATGGTGAGTGGCACACCCCCAATTCTTAAACCAGAAGCCATTCATCTACCACCCAACTGTCCCACCATGACTGGGGAGACTACCACATTGAGTATTTCTATACCCCAGGTAATTCCGTCATCCACAGTTACAGCTACAACTACCAGCAGAACACAGATCACAGATTCAGTGAATACTGTACCCTCTGTCACACATTCCTCCATAAAGATGGTCTCCAATCAGTTTAAGGCCAGATTTCCTTTTGGTGGCCTCCTGGACTCTATGCAAACATCAGAAACATCAAAACTACAGCAACTGGTGGAAAACATTGATAAGAAAATTACAGACCCTAACCAATGTGTCATCTGTCATCGAGTCCTAAGTTGTCAGAGTGCTCTGAAGATGCATTATCGCATTCACACAGGAGAACGACCTTTTAAATGTAAGATATGTGGCCGTGCTTTCACAACCAAGGGTAATTTAAAAACACACTTTGGGGTTCACAGGTCAAAGCCCCCACTACGGGTACAGCACTCTTGTCCTATATGCCATAAAAAGTTCACCAATGCCGTAGTTCTTCAGCAACATATCCGTATGCATATGGGGGGGCAGATTCCTAACACACCTTTGCCTGAGGGATTTCAGGAAACAGATACAGATCTTTCCTTTGATGAGAAAAGCTCAGATGCCATGAGCAATTATGATGATGAGCTAATTGATGAGATGGAGACAGCAATAGAGGATGAAGTAGGTCTTAAAGAGGGGGATATCGACCCACTAAAACCACTCCAATCCTACCCAGAAATGTCTCCAAACAACTCACCACCAATCTCCCTTTTCTCTAGCATCGCTGCCACAGACAATGAAATAAACCTGGCTGATACAACAGTTAACTACTCCTTTGGTCTAAAGCCCATGGAAAATGAAAGTGCAACTGATGGGGAAAATGGAGATGTGTTTAAGAAGGACTCATCATCCAATGTGGAAGATATGGAGAATCACAGTGTTGGGAGTCCAGCACAGTCTGAAACATCAGGCTCAATGGAGGCTCTGTCACCTGTTTGTAGCCAGTCTGAGGGTCACCTCTCCAAGTCTCCAAGTCAAGCAAACAGCTGCAGGAATGATATAACTCAGATGCCTGTTGCAGTGAATGCAATAGTGAAGTCTGAAAAATCAGGCATTCCTTCTCCTGGATCAGAGAATACAGGGGCATTAGATCTTACTGCCACACAACCCACCAGGCCTTTTGTCAAAGATGAGAATCACTTCAGTCTACTGTTTCTGGGGAGAGACAGAGGTAGTCATGTAGCCCATTAGGAGGCTTGTTTATTCCTCTTTCAATATGTAGTTTGTTGTCTGTTGTACAAATACAAAATTACAATAGAATGAATTTTTATATTGTTTCCTGCTTATGCAGTTATATTTATGTGCGTTATGTTTATGTTTTCTAGCCTTAAACACTACCAGCATGATAAATTCAGAACCAAGCATAGTCAAACTGCAGATGAATGGACATAGTGTGCCACTGTCATTGAGTGAGGGCTCCCACCTATCGGTGGGTCTCCAGGCACCTGCTGCAGCTCCTCAGACAACTATAAGTCCCAATCTTACTCCAATGCTGGCACCGCCCCCACCTCGACGGACCCCCAAACAGCACAACTGCCACTCCTGTGGGAAGAATTTTTCATCAGCCAGTGCTCTTCAAATCCATGAGCGCACTCATACAGGAGAAAAACCCTTTGGTTGTTCTATCTGTGGCAGAGCTTTTACCACAAAGGGAAATCTCAAGGTATAGCCAAAATAAATGTTGTCTATATGTTAATTATTGTGAATGTGTACATTTAAATATCAATATATAGAATCTACAATAGAATTCTGAATAAAGTTAATAGAACAGAAAAAGTATGTCCTTGTATGTAAACTAAATTATAAAGGTTCTTATTTTTTAGGTCCACATGGGAACCCACATGTGGAACAATGCACCAGCCCGCCGGGGAAGACGACTCTCAGTAGAAAACCCAATGGCTCTTCTAGGGGGAGATGCTATGAAATTCACTGAGATATTCCAAAAGGATCTTGCAGCACGAGCTATCAATGTAGATCCAGGGTTCTGGAATCAGTATGCTGCAGCCATTACCAATGGTCTGGCACTAAAAAACAACGAGATCTCTGTCATTCAGAATGGAGGTATTCCTTCAATTCCCATTAGCCTGGGAGGGGGTGGCATCCCTGCTGTAGGGGGCATTTCAGGAGGAATGGAGAGGTCCCGTACTGGCAGTAGCTCTCCTATGACTAGAATCGAGAAGACTAACCTAGATGTGGGAACTGGACATCCCTTTTCTAGAATCATAGAAGAGAACAAAGAAATTGGGATCAATTAAATATTTGCATTAAGAAAAGGATACAGACAAAAGACAGAAACTGAATTGAAATTTGGAAAGTAGTTCCTAGTTTGAGATCCTATGTACTATATTATGTGTAGATGAAGTCTGATATGCTGTTTAGCCTTGAAGCTCTAGTATTTAGTTCCCTATTTCTTTCATACAAAACAAAATAGAACTATTTGTGTCCCATTAAAAAAATATTTTGTCTTGTAAAGTTTGCATGGTACTTATTGGTTTCTATCAGTATGTTTCCTAGTTGTATGGTGCCCTGACATATATATGTGGTTGTCAATTGACATGGGTGAAAAAGGACAAAAAGAAACAGATGAGCAATTTTTTAGGTAAACATGAAAGGGAAAACATAGCATTGAATAATATCTTAGGGAAATTTTTCTTTTATCAACTAAAATATTGATGGGGAAAAAAGTTTATTCTAAATTCTTCTGCCATTGTCTTATATCATTGTCCAGTGTCTTTAATATTTATGATATAAAAAGTGGGTATATATTTAACAGCTCTGGGGTTCTATTAATCCTAATATTTTGTTTTTATTTATCTAAATGTTAAGTTTAAATATCTCTTTAAATAAAGACAAAGTGTTACTTCATCCTACCAAACATATTGTGATGTTTTTGGGTATCTAGCATGAATTAGTGTAACAGATGTGTTGCACAATGAGACAGCTATGGTATCTAAAGCTGCTACACTCACAAGCCTGATTTTAACCTTTGTAATGAAATAAATGAAATAGATCTACAAAAACTGTTACAGTATACTAAGTACAAACAAACTGGTATGCATATTTTGTAACATCACAAAAGATGCTGATTTGCAATGTGTCATGTTTGTGAATGCACTTTTAGAGGAATGGTCTTGTCTGTGAGATTCTGTTAATATTTGGACTGAGCTGTCTGTCAGTCTTTAATTTTTCATTGTTCAGTTATGGGGTTTGTAAATGTTATAAATGTTATAAAAGAGTTCTGTTATACATACATATATATACATACATACATATGTGTGTGTGTGTGTGTATGTGTGTGTGTGTGTGTGTGTGTGTGTGTTATGATGAACACAACTCACAAAAATGTGTATTTACTGTGTTACAGAAAACATTGATGGGTCAGTTACAGACAGATGAAAAAGTATTTTCATGTAAATTTGAAATTCATTAAAAATGATTTTTGTTTGATGGTTGTTTACTACTTCAAAATATTTTTTATCTCTTTATCCCCCTGCCCTATTTATAATTATATCTCTAAGGTTTGGTATTTATGACATGGCGTAGAAACTTTTCATCCAAATATGTGTGTATTAAAAATTGATGTATGCTATGATGTATGTAAAAATGATGTATGTATGCTAAAATTTTTAAAAAAATTCGGCAAGTAGGTAATGCTATCAAAAAGGCAACAACATTGCAAACATTGCACTTTATTTTAAGCTGGTGTGCTAAAAATATAAAATAAACAGTTTATTGAATTACCTTTAAATAAATAATTACGCTTTTCACACTTTTGAGTTTCTAATTTAAATTCAACTTCAGTTATATATGGCTTTTTACAATGTACACTGATCTATAGCATCTCAAAAAATATAGAGAAATGCTGCATAGGTTATTATTGAGCAAACAAATTTTAAGCTTAAAAAATTGCAATAGGAGTAACAATAAATAAGCACTATCTTAGATGCTAGTTACATTACAGAATGAAACTTTAAATAACCCTTAAAACCAAACTGTAGAAAAACCTTTATATTATCCACAGAACAAATATAATTATATAATTACAAGAAAGCACCAGTAAAGTAAATTAAAGAAATGCTTCTCCAGACACATTGAACAAATAATATTTATTACCAAGCAGCTGACATTTTAATTATTTTTAGACATTTGACAATTTAATTCAATCTTCATAAATTGGTGTAATCACATAGAAATATCCATATATGCAAGACTGATCATAATGTCATATATACTTCAAAATGAGTTAAAACAATCAACACATTTAATGCAATGTAATATGTGAATGCAACACATTGATGTTTAGAAGAAAAATTGATTTTTAGAAGAAAATCTAAATTATCATCTCTATTTTAATGCATTTAGTAAGTCAATACAAATACAGTTGCTTATTGATCGTTCATGTTAGTTCATTGTACATTCATGTTAATGTTAACAGCCTTTTATTTCAAAAATGAATTAATAAATGTTGAAATGAACATTACTTAAGGTTTAAAAAATTTGTTAACTAAGGGGTCTTGCTGAGTTCTGACACATTACACTTAATAATTAATTAGTGTATTAATTACACTTAATCAACATAAAAAACATTTTGTTCAGTCACGTGGGGTTGAAAACAGGCTGTACTGCACTGATGTGATGCTGTGAGCAGCTCTGAAACAGCAGCTGTAAATATTCTCATTGATTCAGTGAGAGCTGGTCTGCGATGATGCAGCAAGGAAAGGAGCAGAGTAAATCTGCCCAACAGGAAGCCAATCCTGTTTTCAAGGATCTTGGATATTTAATAGGTACTTCTAGGTAAATCTAAATACCATTTAAAATACCATTGTTATCTTTCCTCAATTTATATTGGATGATATTGTGACTAAAAATAAGGAAAAATGTATTAACTTTTAAATTTATCATTAAATCGTACATTGTTTTATACTAAGACTTGTCAAAGAAAATTGGCAAATTCCTGTGAATAGTTTTTTTACATCATTTACAGTCTGTAGGTAAAAATATTTTTTTCAAAGACTTGATGAGAAAAGATGGAAAAGGCAACAGAACAAACAGAACAAAGATTGGGAAAATCAATACCAAAAATGTGGAAATCAATGTTTTTAAGTGTCATGAAAGGCAGTAACAAATTTAAATTGATGACTATTCATCCACTACCCCATACAATTTTAATGTGATATGCTCCAATGTAGGCTAATGACTTTTCATTCTCATATGACAATGTAGGCTGATGTTTTTCACCTCTGTCCTTAGGCCTGACATTATTTTGCAGGCCTCAATGTGGTGGTCTGTCTCTCACAAGTAAGATGTTTAACAATGACCTGCCTACATCAAATAAAAAAAGTGTGAATCATGACAGATCAAAAAATCACATCAGAACTGATTTGTTTCTTTACAGTTAGGATTTTCCATAGCTATTTATTCATATTAGCATGTATTTATTTACACCATAAGGCTCCATTTCTTAGCATTAGTTAACTACCTAGTTAGCATTAGTTAACTATTACTTAACTCATAGTTAACATGAGCTAACAATTAGCAATAATTAAACTGAATTTGTTAATTTCAACATTACATTTTAAATATTAAAAACATTTATTTATTTATTGCACAATTAACTAAAAGAGTCAATGAACAAATGTATTTACCATAATTAACATTAGTGTTTATTGTTAAAACATGTTAACTTTAACATAAAATAAAATAAAAAAAACAATTTTTGTCTATTGATTTATGACAATAAGTATGTAACAGTAACATCACATTACACATGTTTTTTAACAAAAACATTTTCAATTTCGATAATATTTTTTCAATTTCCAAAAAAAATATTATTTACATGTGGTATTATCAATCCTTAACATCCCAACAATACAGAAGTGTTTAGACAATAACACCTTAATATTACAAAATAGTAATAAAATCTGGCTTCACATTTTTTACTTGTTGTGATATTTATTGTGATAAATATCACACTGTATGTTATATTTATTAAATTTAATTTTTACAAATTTCCAGCTTCATAGGCTGAACTGAACTTGTGCTTTTGCAGTGGTTAAAATAACTGTAAAATAATCTGTGTGACATTGACTATTGTAGGACAGTCTTACGTTTTCCATAGCTTGTTTTCCATAGCTTCCATGTTTTTTTTTTAATTTTTCGAATCCAAAGACAATATTTGTAAAACAAACAAATTCTTAAATTCTAATCACAATACTAAAGTGAAAGAGAGAGAGCCCTATGTATGCGATTTTAACAAAGGAAAAATATTAAAAAGAAAACAAAAGTTCCAATAGGTTTAAGACACTTCCTCTGTCCTCATAAACCAAATGGCTTAAAAACATTCTAAATGGTGTTTTTGTTTTAAATATAAAAGGCAGTTTTCTGTGGGGTTAGGGATACGGATTATATTGTACAGTTTGTACAATATAAAACCACTACCTATATGGAAAGTCCTCATAAACCACATGTTCAAGTTGGGATGAGCCATATTCTTGTCGCCTCCCAATGCTGAGTTGATTTTTTAGTGTTGGTGTGTCTTTGTGTTGGCATGAAGGAGGTAATCTGAGTACAGCTCTAGGGAATCATTGCCCATCTCTTCGGCAGGCAGCAGCTGATCTTGATCAAAGCAGATGGGCTGATAGCTGATAGGTGGACTGGGGCTACTACTGTCTTCAATAGATAGACTCCAAGTATTCAAAGAACAGCTAAAAAATTGATTATTCTTTTGGATTGGAATATTGGATTATTTTTTGTTTTTCCAGTATTTTTTCCTGTACCGATATCACAGACAAATCACAGACTTTAAAAAATGATATACATATTAAAAAATAAAACAACTCTGCACATATCAGCACACTGTAAGAGCCAGTTGGGCAACAGGAAATCTCACCGGGGTTTTTAACTGTCTGAAAAGGCTGACAATAACAGACATTACTTTTGGAGGGTGACAAATGGTGGTACTAAAGTCTACACAGGACTGGAGAAGGGGTAAGTGTGGTTTGCAATAACCCAACAAAGACTCCTCATCTCACTTCAGAAAGCTCAACAGTGAGTTTTTGCACCTGACTAGACTTACTTTTAACACCATCTCAACATGTTATGCTTAGCATGGGACAGTCATGGATCACATACTAAAGAGAAGACTACTTCATTATGATGTTATTTGGGGCAATAAGCAGTAATGACTGAGCTTAGGAAGCCGGTTTTATTGAGAACAATCCATCAGAGTGATCTGATGAGTCATGATAAATGATTAACCCAGGGCTACATGATAAGCAGCCTATTAAATGTCACAGATATTTGATCTGTGAAGGGCGATATTACATGCTGTCGCCTAGATCACCCCTCATACATTAGAACAAACTTAATTACGATGATGGAGCATCATTTACCTAAAAGAAAGTGCAGGAAAGAGTTTAGGAAACAAAAAAATGTTCTAAACAGATATTAATATTTTGTTTAGACCATTAGAAAATGCTAGAGCTCAAAAGAAATAAAACAGATGAAGTTTTGTTAGATTGTAATAACAATAAAAAGTGTCAATGTTCAACAAAATGGGTTGTGGAAGGTTATGACCTATTTATTAGTGGGTTGTTGAGATAAAAAATATGAGATTCATATAGAGAGACATATAAAGAGATGTGAGATATATATATAATTGATAGAGAATTGAATTAGAACCACAAAGGTGGAATTGATTCTCAGGATACACATGCATTGACAAAAAGAAAAGCATTAAAAATTCAAATACACTGCAGTTTGGATAAAAGTATGTGCCAAATGTGTAAATGTTCTGGTCCTATTGTGACACATGCATTTTATTTCTTAATTTAAATATAACTGATTTGCTTTCATCATAAATAGACATACAGGTCCTTCTCAGACAATTAGCATATTGTGATAAATTTCATTATTTTCTGTAATGTACTGATAAACATTAGACTTTCATATATTTTAGATTCATTACACACAACTGAAGTAGTTCA